>JAKTUH010000006.1:0-183430 GCA_030556585.1 Geotrichum carabidarum
CTACTTTTAGCATATATATACATGGCCAAAATATCCCATCACCCACCACCCTTTTCTAAACGCGTGTAAACACTTTATAGATATTATTTTCCAACTTCATTCTCGAGGGATCCATCAAAACCACCCATCATCTTTTTCTCTTGAGTAAAGGTGGCTCTGTCTCGCTAAAGTCCAACCACCAACCGTCAACTATATAAAAGAAAATCTCCTGTGGCTTTTTTTTTTTTTCTTTTTCTTTTTCTTCTTCTGGTCTCATTGGGTTCATTAATTCTCTTCCATTAGGAACTGACAGTTTATTTTTTTATTTTATTTTTTTTTTATTTTTATTTTTTTTTTTCACTACTCCACCATTATTCCAATTACGCGCCGCCTTTCTGCAATTCAACCCTGCTTTTTCACCATCGTCATCCTCATCTACTACTACAACAACAACATCAAAAACCACCTAAAAAACACACAGAAAAACAGTCCATCATGGCAACTCAACCACCAGTAATGGCTAGGGCTGGTATCGTTCAGTTGCCTAATGGTCAAACTGTAATCCCGCCTGCAATCTCGTCGCCTTCTCAACAACTCATTGTAAATGGCCATCACCAACAATTACCTCCTTCACAGCAACAACAGCAGCAACAGCAGCAACAGCAACAACAACAACAACAGCAGCAGCCTCCACCCCAAGGCCAGCCTCAAGCTCAACCACAAACTCAACCCCAGCAACCGCCCCAAACTCAGCAGCAGCAGCAACAACAACAACAACAACAACAACAGCCACCCCAAGGCCAGCCACAGCCTCCTCCTCCACAAGAAGTCCTGGCTTTTCAAAAGCTTCAGGCTGAAAATGCAGAGTGCTGGCTCGGCGTTGGCAAACTGGCTGAAATGATGGGCGATTTTGACCGCGCCGTTGCCGCCTACGACGCGTCCCTCAGGCACAGTCCCTACTCAATCCCTACCCTCAAAGCAATTGCAAACCTCTACAGAAGCAGAGAAATGTTTTCAAAAGCCGTCGACTACTACCAGTCAATACTGGCCCTCAACCAAAACTCGGGCGAAACCTGGGGGTCCCTAGGTATGTCTCTCCTTGCCCACAACATTACTCTTGTATACTAACAGAAATAGGCCACTGCTACTTGATGATGGACGAGCTCCAAAAGGCGTACTCGGCGTACCAGGAAGCTCTTATTCGGCTGCCCGACCCCAAGGACCCGAAACTCTGGTATGGCATTGGTATCTTGTACGAGCGGTCTGACTCGCTCGAGTACTCCGAAGAAGCCTTTACCCAGGTCATGGAAATGGACCCCCATTTCGAAAAGGCAAACGAAATCTACTTCCGTCTTGGCATTATATACAAGCAGCAGCTCAAGTACCAGCAGTCTCTGCACTGCTTCCGCTACATTCTGCAGAACCCGCCCATGCCCCTGACCGAGACCGACATTTGGTTCCAAATAGGCCATGTCCACGAGCAGCAGAAACAGTACCCCGAGGCAAGAGAGGCCTACGAACGCGTGTTGCTCCAGAACCCGACTCACGCCAAGGTTCTCCAGCAGCTCGGCTGGCTCTATCATCAAACAAACTCCTCGTTTTCAAACCAAGACACGGCGATTGACTACCTCACAAAGTCGCTCGAGTCCGACGGCAACGACGCCCAGTCGTGGTACCTGCTCGGCCGCTGCTACATGGCACAACAAAAGTACAACAAAGCCTACGAGGCCTACCAGCAAGCCGTCTACCGCGACGGCCGCAACCCTACGTTTTGGTGCAGCATTGGTGTCTTGTACTACCAAATCAACCAGTACCGTGACGCGCTTGACGCTTATTTCAGGGCTATTCGCCTCAATCCCAACATATCAGAGGTCTGGTACGATCTCGGTACCCTTTACGAAAGCTGCAACAACCAGGTTCAAGACGCGTTGGACGCTTACCAGCGAGCTGCTGAGCTCGACCCGCAAAACCCTCACATTCAGGCTCGACTTGAGCAGCTGAGAAACGGAGGGTCGCAGCAAAATGGAGCAGCGCCACGACCGCAAGACGTCAACCCGCAGTCCTACCAAACCCAGGGCCCGCCCAGCACCGTCTGGGAGAACCCTGACCAGGACGCCCATGCCCAGGCACAAGCCCAGGCTCAGGCTCAGGCACAAGCACAAGCACAAGCACAAGCTCAGGCTCAAGCACAAGCACAAGCACAAGCACAAGCACAAGCACAAGCACAAGCTCAGGCTCAGGCTCAGGCTCAGGCCCTGGCCCAGGCCCAGGCTCAAGCCCAAGCGCAAAAAGAAGAAGCTGCTCGAGCAGAGTCAGAAGCCCGCGCCAAGGCCGAGGCCGAGCGTCAGAAACAAAACCAGGCTTTGCCTCAACACCCGCAAGCTTTGCAACCGCTGCAACCATTGCAACCATTGCAACCACTTCAGTCGCTGCCCCCTCCCCAACCGTCACAGCCTATGCAATCCCTGGAGCCCTTACAGCCTCTCCAGCCCTTGCAGCCACGACAGCAGCCGCTGCAGTCGCCCCAGCAGTTCCCGTCGCAGTCAATTCCGGCGATGGTAAACGTCGAGCCGGCGCAAGCCCCGGGGTACATGCCGCCGATGCAGAACCAAAGCGGTGAGAGATTCCCGCCAATGCACGGCCAACTGCCGCAACAGGCACCGCCACCAGTGCAGACCAATCTGCCAAGCGTAGCGTCTCAGCTAAGTCCGGTGCGGCCCAAGGTCGAGGAGGCCAACGGCAAGGCGAGCGTGCAGAGCGTCATGAACCCAGACAGTGCTGCTGAACCGCCTTCTGCTCTCGCGGCTGCACCTGAGGCTGCTAATGGTGGCGACGCGGGCACGTTAAAACGCAGTGCGGACTGGCCGGCGGACGCGGATCGCAGCGAGAAGAAGGTTGCAACTGAGAGCTCGTCGAAATCAAGCACGGCGACGCCCGCCCCTGCGTCGGCGTCGAGTACAGCCTCGAGCGAGGCGCCCAAGAGCGGGCGCGCGAGAAGCCGGAACAAGTCCAAAAGCGTTGAGCCCAAAACCATGGAGGCCGTGGCAGACTCTCCGGCCTCTGTGCCAGCGCCTACGTCAGCAGCTGCGCCGGTAGCTGCGGAAGCACCAGTAGCAGCACCAGTAACAGCACCAGCGGCAGTGCCAGCACCAGTACCGCCGACTGAGGACACCCCCATGAAGGACAGTGAGCCACTGGAAGCTCCGCAACGCAAGGTTGACGAGGATATGGATTACGATGATGACGAGGACGATGACGACAAACCTAGCAGCAAGGAGGCTGCCAAGAAGGCTGAAGAGAAGGAATTGACCAAGCTGAAAGAGGACAAGAGTGCGGATGTGGGCAAGCCTGAATCGGGGACGGCTAATGATGGTGAGAACAAGCCTGGTGAGAGTCAGCCTGCTGCTGCTGAGCCTGCTAGTGAGGCCAACGAGGTGACAGAAGGGCCGAAACCAGCTAGTGGAGTCGAGGAGCCAGCGAAGGAAAGCAAACCTGCTGAGGAGGCTGAGGCTGGCAAGGAAAGTGAATCTGATAAAAAAGTAGAGTCGGCCAAGCCAAGTGAAGCGGGTGAAGCTACGGCCGCTGGCGCCGAGGACAAAGAGAAAGAAGAGGACGGCAAGGAAAAGGATAGCAAAGAGGAGGAGGACAAGAAGGAGGAGGCTTGAGATATCTGTCTACAAGAATTTGCAAGACAACTTTTATAAAAAAGAGCGAAGAAGATGATGCAAGAGTGAAGGGGGAGAAAGGCTTTTTTTTAAAAAAAAAAATAAACTAAAACTAAAACTAAACAGTCAACAGTTGCAAAGAAGAAAAAAAAGAAAAATATATATAATTAATTTGTATAAAAAAGAGTAAAAAAGAAGAATTGATTGTCTTGTCAACCGATTGAACCCTGTTGTTACACACATTCCCACAAATCTTTTACACCAGTTTGAGACTGGCCATGGCCATGCGCATTCAATGCCTTTGATGACCTATACAATCCAAAGCTTTGACAGCGTAGAACGAAGAGACCAAGATCCTGACATGAATAATCTTGGTAAGGCTGTTTGGACAAGGGCCATTTATGGGGCCGATACTTGTATGGTAGGATCTTCAAGTCAAGCTTACTATAGTAGGGTGTGTGTGTGGTCTTTTTTTTTTTTTTTTTTTTTAATAGAACGCGATCCGGTACGCAGACCTGATCTTGTGTATTACGTTCTTGATAGGGTTTGAATGTGGACAGCAGCACCGGCAATTGAAGAAGGATCCTCTAAAAGGACTTCTAATACAAACAATTGAAGATACTTGACATGAACACCAGGTTTGGGTTCAGCTATATAAATCTGATCTCAAGTATATTCAATACATGAAATAAATAAAAAAATCTTCTCTCTTTTGGAATATATAAAATAAATAACAATGACAAAGAATGAGCCTTGTATGAAGAAATGAAAATAATGGTTTCTATAAAGTAAAATGGTCATGTTTCTTTGTGAAATGAAATGCACCCGGTATTTTTGTCGGTTTTGATATCTTGTAAAGTTGGTTCTCTCTCTCTCTCTCTCTCGTTTGTCCCAGAATGAAAGAAAATAAAAAATAAAAATGCCATTTGTTTGCTTCATGAACTGTCCAAAAAGATCCAGCTCAGTTGTCTTTTGCAACCACCACCACCTCCTCCTCGTCCTTCTCCTCCCCGACCCCCCAATAATAAATAGTCTTGCCTCTGTCAGACAGGTTAAACCCATCGTCCCAGCAGCGCCATAAACCCGGCCCCGCCACACATGATTCCGTACGCCGCCAGCACCCTTGCCGTGCTCGCTCGGTCAAACTCCTCCGAATGCAAAAACTCGCTTCCCATCAGCTCCACCAATCCCGCATACAACAAAATGCCAGCCGAGATCGAGTCAAAAACGCCGTTTGTAATCAGGGCGCGGTGGGAACCAGGTGGGTAAGACGTGCGGACGCCCAGGCCAATGCAAATGGCAATAGGAGTGGTCACGCCAAAGGCAATGCCGAGCGCCCAGGGCAGCCACCGCTTGTGGGAGGGCCAGGGCGCGGCGGCGATACGCGTCCCGAGACCAAACCCTTCAAACATTTGGTGGAAAACAAGCACAATGTAAAGCGTCTTGATGTTTTCAGACACGGCCAGGGAAAGACCGACAAAGACGGAATGGAAAATAATGCCAAATTCAAGCATGAAAATGCTGCCGAGCTGCATGGCCATGGCGTGGCTGTCCCCCGATGCAGTCGTCATTGTCGTGAGTTTAGAAGACGAGGGCGCCAAGGACGCCGTCGACATGGTCGAGTACTCGGGGTCAGCCAGCTCCTTGCCCGCCCCCAGGTGCGAGTTGTTGCGGTTATCACTGTGTGTATGAACGTGGCCCGCTGAGGCACCGCCGCCGTGGCCATGCGCGTGCTCAACGCCGCTTAAATCAATGTCGCCGCCCGTGAGCCCCGCCGGCCCGTGCGAGTGGCCCATTCCCCTCTTGGCCAAATACCTTCTCGACAAGATCTCAACCAAAAACGTTGCAAACAGCGACGTCAGCGCAATTCCAAACGCGTACGGGTACTCCTGCCACCCCTCGCCCAGGCACGGGTTGCTCAGGTACTCGCTTGCCGGCTGGAGCAAATGAATCAGGGCCGTGGCCACAATGACGCCGGACCCAAAGTACTTGGCAATGAAAAACAGCGGGGCAGGCATGCGCACCCGCGAGGATTTCGACGAAACAATAGGGAAAAGCGCGCCAAAGGAGCCGGCGACAAAAATGACAAAAATGGCGGAAATGCGGAGACCGAGCATGCCATTGTAGGAGTTGCCTAGCTCGCAGGCCAGCGGCGCTGCGGTGTCGGGGCCGGGCGGCGGGCCAACTGCTGCTGCTGCTGCTGCTGCTGCTGCTGCTGCTGCTGCTGCTGCTGCTGGTAGTGGGGCTGTTGTGTTAGAGGCCATTGAGGGGTCCAAGGTGTCGCGGGCTGCCAGAGCCACGGCTACCCCTCGGGCTATAATGGCGTGTAAGTCCAAGGAAGACGTCATTGTGTGTGTATAACGCAAAGAGAAGGGTCTTGGATTAATGAGTTACCAGTGAATGATAAAAGTTTGTGAGCTAAAGAAGAAGCCGGGAATGAAGTACCTTTATATCGGCCCCAGAAAAGCATTAATGCCAGGTCCGAGATTCTTATTCTGAAGAGTATAAGTTTATATAAGAGAAGGAGGAGGAGGGGGGAGAGGAGCAATGGCAGGTGCAGTTGACAGAAAGAAAAGAAAAAAAGTCTTTAAATTTGACCTTCATGCCCATATTTGACATTAACCACCAAGGTTTCATCAAGATTAAACTATACATGGCATGAGCTAGAGGAAAGGTTTTTCATGTCGCATCGCAACCCATCGACATGAATAAAGATTCCACCAATCAACAACTCCCAAACTACTGAAGCATGGCAAAAAAAAAAACCGGTATTGCCTACCTTGTTGGTTAATATTAAGTTTGGAACAGAGTTAACTCAGAAGTTGGCCAATCACATTATTTTTGTGAAACAGCAAAAAATACTCTAATTCCTTGCACTCAGCTCAATACTACGGTAAAGCCTTCTCTCTCTCTCTCTCTCTCTCATCGAGGCCATCGATCGCAACGATATTTTGATCTTGACCAGAATGAATATTATGGCAGCAGATGGATAGCTCAGGATTTTCTAGGGGATTTTTTTTTCAGGGCAAAGGTTTGTTTCGTTCATGCTTTTTGTCTCGACTCAAGTGTGCAATTGATGGGTTATTATTATTCATCAGGCAACAATAGTAAGGCAAGACAGAGTCTCCATCCAGGTTTCTCACAAAAATGGCCGCATATACAGCCTTTTGTCAAATTATTTTTAGAGGAAGGAAGAAGAAAATCTTGGACCCAAAAAAAAGGGTACCAGTAGAGACAGCTTTAATGACTGAATACCCCTATTGAGTGCATGCGTAAGTGGAGCAAAAGTGCTGAGCCGGCCGGTTGAGACGGCTGGTCCGTGCGCGACTTTTGGCCGTGAATGCCTATAGTTTACTAATGTATTACTATTGTATTTCAGTTTGCATCAACTACATGTTGTTTATTTACTTGAGCGCCTTTAGCGAGTTGCCAAAGGTCATGCCATAACGAGGTGTAGAACAATAGAGAGTTGAATAGAAAAGAGAAGATAATTAATGCGTCTGAGATTTTATTGAAAGAAAACTTGAAAGAAACAGAAAGAGAAAGTAAGGAGACATGAAAGTGGACTCACTTGTAATTAAAGACTACTGAGCACACAAACCAGCAATTGCCTCCAACTATCTATTTAAATCTTGAAACATGATCTTTAAGAAATTTCACAACAAGATAGCTAAAAGCAGTGCCCCGTTTTATATCAATTTCATGTCTTGTTCAGAGTTCCAAACGGTAAGTGTTTAGATGCAGGATAAGGCTCAAATTATCTGATTTCAAAACAAGGCTTGGCCCAAGCCATTTCAACATCAAATCAAAGCCAGATCTCTAAGAACCAACGCCTGTCAGACATTGATGAGGCTGTTATCGTAGGTATGGCTTGAACCAAGACACATCTGTATGATGAAAAAAATTGTGCTTGATTGAGTCATTGAATCAAAGGCTACGACAAAGGCAAGCCAGATCACTTCTAATCAACAGAAATCAAGCAACCTCAAAGCATGTTAGAGCATTATCGGGAAAGTCCTCCGCATGCTATAGATCTGGATTTTGTCCAGTCTAAACCTGGCTCTATGACTTGAAAGATGCTTCAGATCCTGATAAGTGATAACACCAAACTGGCATTGTCAGGCTCTTTAAAGTACTGTATCACAAATAACTAAGTTAGTGGCACTCCTTCTCACTAATTTCAAACTTCTTTTCAAATGTCCAGATCACCATCGCGGGATTCGTTGCACATATTGCATCTTAAGGGTATTTCAATGACTGCTAGAGTGTCCACAGTATTCAATTTGACAGATCAGGAAAAATCATTATATGGCCGAGAGAGCGCTTATTCTTTTGTCCATCTAAACCCAAGCAGGAGTAGGTTGATACATATGTAAATTCAGAGCAATTAGGACTTCAAATGAGCAATCGCAAATGAGCTCAACAGTTAACTGTATACACGATTCCTGCTCGCACAGATTTCGATTTAAGCAAAGGGTCCAAAGCGATGTATGAGATCACAAATCATGGAGAAGGATCAATGTCACAGCGGCCGTCAAACCATGAATCATTGATCACAGATCAAGAATCACTAATCTTGGATCAAGTACTATTGAAGAAACAACGGAAATTCTATATATTTCAGCACTCTCTTGCTTCTTAAACATCAAAGTGCCCACCTAGAGGTGGGACGCTGTTATCCTCTCCATCCAACATAGGCAAAGCTAAATCAGCTCATTATACGCAATGAGAATCAACAAAACAGTAAGTCCTATAGAAAACCCAGCTCGCATGAGAAACTGACCGCCACGTGTACTGCACACTTGGAGCTGAAAAGCCTGATGCAGAATTAGCAATTGGAAAAGTGGAACATGGATATCAGTTCACTGTACTTGGACTGCGTGTCGGACTATACTCAGACTCACACAAGTTCCTGCTAAGAACCGGACATGAACATAGAGTCATAGGAGCTTACTTCAAAAGGGCCAGGAGAGAGTGCACCAGCACCAGTACAGATGTGGGCATCTGGAAATGGATCCCAACATCGAACATAAAACTGCAGGATCAGTACAGAGTTTTGGCAACCATCTCCCCTCGGAGACCAGAAAGCGCATTGATGCAAAGGTTAAGTTCTTGCATCTTTTAGTGCAACTTTTAATCTGAATGGTTAACCCCCATGGGAAGGTCACAAAGGTTTTCCCCACGTTTCTGACGCTATTGGTGCGTCTGTAGTAAGTTGATTTCCCTCTGCGTGCATGAATCAAATTCATGAGAAAAGTATACAGCCATTGCCTGCTCATGAGCATAATAAAATCGTACCATTGAGTTACCTACTGCAGTCGTATGTACCAGACCAATATATAGAATATGTCTACTTCGATGTTTATTAAATAGGACGTTAAATTGACTATCCATCTATACCTGTGACAGCTGTATGGATCAAATCCACGAGAAACCCAGCGCCATTGACTGCTTGAGAAAAATAAACCCGTAACTTCGCGCTCCTTACTGCAGGCGTCTGTATCAAACCAATATATAGCCTATGTCTTGTTCGATATTGATTACATAGGACGTTAAATTGACCATCTATGTATGCCTCCTCCCACTGGATATCAGGAATCAGCGATAAAGGCAGTATCAGCCGCACATTGTCACTCCACATTTTCCACTTGAGCTACTTCTCTAATCCATCAAGTCAATTGATGATGTTACAGGCAACCGAGATCGCATCACACTCGCCTCAATTTTAATTGCATATATTGCAGCCGACTATATGGACAAGCCACAATGATTGCAGAAGCAACCAACCCTGATATATACTGCGTTTAATGTGTGCTGCTGCCACTCCTGCCTGTACTGTTTGGTCATCACGCAATGGCTAGTAAGAAGCTCGTTTTCTTTAAATGCTAGGTAAACTTGCAGCGGCGCCACCACCAGCCACACATCACGTGCCACATCGCCATTTCGTCAAAAAATTCCAAAAGATTTCATCAATCAAAACCTGATCCAAAGCACGCACTTGCAGACGCCCCCCCCCCAAGCACTCAAAGTTAGCTTGAATCATGGGCAATTGAAAATTCTGAAAAAAAAAAAAAAAAAAAAAAAATGTTTCAGGTATAAATTGAACTGCATCCCCTCTCTTTTCCTTCCTTCCTTCTCTCCACCTCACTCTTCAGCACAACTTGTAACTACTCTGTTTGTTAAAAAATGACCACTCCTCCTTCTGGCACTCTCAGACTGGGCTCCAAGGCCCCCAACTTCCAGTCCGACACCTCCAACGGACCCATTGACTTTTACGAGTACGCCGGTGACAGCTGGGTTGTTTTCTTCTCGCACCCCGACGACTTCACTCCCGTGTGCACCACCGAGCTCGGCGCCTTTGCCAAGCTCCAGCCCGAGTTCACCAAGCGCGGAGCCAAGCTCATTGGATTGTCTGCCAACGGCACCGAGTCCCACAAGTCGTGGATCCAGGACATTAACGAGCTGTCCGAGACCAACCTGACCTTCCCCATCATTGCGGACCCCTTGCGCAAGGTCGCCAATCTGTACGACATGATTGATTTCCAGGACGCTACCAACGTGGACAACAAGGGCTTGCAGATGACGATCCGGTCTGTGTTTGTGATTGACCCCAAGAAGACGATTAGACTGATCATCTCGTACCCTGCGTCGACTGGCCGTAACACGGCTGAGGTGCTGCGTGTGCTGGACTCGTTGCAGTTGGGTGACAAGAACAGAATCACTACCCCTATCAACTGGATTCCTGGTGATGATGTCATTGTGCACCCAAGCGTGTCTAACGAGGAAGCGGCTACTTTGTTTCCCAAGTTCAAGATTGTGAAGCCTTACCTGCGATTCACTCCCCTTGAAGTGCCCCAGTAGAATATCAAGTGATGCATTCAGATAATAACAATGTGAAAGATTACTTTCTAACCGGGTAAATTTGTTGGCATGGCTTGTAAAGTGAAAAGGGTCTCGTTTTTGTGACGCTTTTTCTTCCCATGTGCACTCCAAGAGTTGCATTTCTTATAAGGTTAATTCCCACAAAGCAACCAAGCCAGAACAATAATAGTATAATTAGACCCTTGAGCCAATATATATATAGTATCCTGCTCGGAGATGTATAGCTGCAGATCAATTCAGGGTGCCTTCCTATGTACGTTAGAACAGTGAAGCTGAGCCAAGAAAACACTATCTTTGGCATCATCTCGATCGATATCCACTTTCACTGTAAACCAGTAACCAGTCTAGAATCAGAGTCAGGTCTTTCCAGGCTATAGCTAATCTGGTCTAGTGGTTTGGTTGTTTTTGGCATTGGACCATGCGTCCAGTACCCCCTAAGTTCACGTCAGGTACGTTTGTGTGTACACTTATATATATGAACGAAAGGATATCGACGTCGGTATTTTGACTATTTCTAAGCGAGAACTATAATACGTTAACTTTGACCATTGGAATATATTCATTCAATCAGTAATCCATATTCTGCCACCAATTCATTAGATCATTATTCAACATCAAAGGACCTCCTTTCACCTCAATATAGTGCCTGGGTGTTGGCAACTGCATGCTTGGTAAAGATTATAAATATAGACTTTTGTCCAAGCCAAGCTATATATATATATATAATCCCACATCTTTTGTATATCAATAATGTGATAATGAGACAATGCATGACATAGCTGTACACAAACAAGATTTTAAAAAAAAAAAACAAATGCTACATGAGCAGACTTCGGGATTTGAAATTTCCAAACAAAATTGATTGCAAATGTGTGGAGTTAAGTTTTTTTTTTTTTTTTTTTTTTGCATGAATTGATATGTTTCGTTACGGCATAGTCCATCATGATAAAAAAAAATAATAAACAAAAAAGGTTGCACTGTATTTACTTTTTCTTGTCTTGTTTGAACGAGATAATGAAACATTATATATATCGACCTTGATTCGCAATTTTTTTTTTCATTTATTTCAATTTCATCTTCTTCTACTTCACTTCAACTTCTTTCATCTGCCTGGTTTAATCACGGACTCTGTCTCTCACATGTAATACAACACCACACGCCGGAGTCTTTCTTCGAATACCTATTCCCATCCTTTCTTGGCGGCTACCACCACTCGCCATCATCACCCATTTTTTATTTATTTAATTCCAGCATATCTCATCTTCTTTTCAATCTCCAGTGAAACCCTTGTAGCAACCAAAAATCATGGCTACAAACTTTCCTCAACATTTTCCACCATCTCCTCCTCCCCTCCACAGCCACCACCACCACCACAGCCCCGGCGCCCAAAGCCCCCCTACACCGCGCATAAACCGAACCACCAGCCTCAGCACCACCACCACCACCGCCACCGCCAGCTTCATCAAGCCCGTTTCCCCCGGCCCCAGCGTTCCAGCCTACACCGCCTCGCCTGCGTCTTTGACCTTGCCCCGGTCTGACAATCAGCGCCGCCAGAGCTTCCACGACCCCCGCAACTACATGCTGGACCAGCAGCTGCCGCCGTCGCCGCCCAAGTCGCAGTTTAGAATGCACATGAAGCGGGAGTTCAAGAGTTTGGAAACGCAGCTGCCTTTTCTGGGGTGATTCCGACTTTTTGGGGGTGAAAATTTGATATTGGAAAAACAAAAAAAAAAAAAAAAAAAAAAAAAAAAAAAAAAAAAGAAAAAGAAAGGTGGAATTGGAGCAAGATCGAAGCGATACGGAAAGATATATACGGTGCGCAGCAGCAGCAGCAGCAGCAGCAAGAAGCGGATCAGATATCAGGAAGGAAAGAAAAAATTATGAAAAGGAGTTCTAGCTCGAGAAAAATCCTGATGAAAAAAAAAAAAAAAAAAAAAAAGGCCATTTTATTGTCAATGGTTAAAGCCAAGAAAACCTTTTTTTTTTTTTTTTTTTTTTTTTTCCCTGGGATCGATTGGCTTTTGGTTATAAGAGATGCCATTTTTCTCGCTCCTTTTTTAGCTGCTTGTTTTCAAGGGCACATGTGCTGCTCTCTTGTTTAGGTTAGGTCCGTTTGGTGCTTGGATATATGTATATATGGGTTGACTTGCGTCTGTATACCTGACGTGGGAAGTTGACCTGGCCTGATGGACAGAAACGACTGGGCTGATATTGTCGCATCGTCACATTGGACATTGAACTGAGATGCCAGCGCTGCGCTAGCTTGGAACTTTATATCAAACGCGAGAACGGCATGGTTTTGGAAATTTTGATTTTCTCGACTTGACGTTTGATTTCATGCATGTGCAAAAATACTTTTTTGGTTCCTTTTTTTTTTGAATACGAGGGGAGGGAGAGTATATGGTTCTGTGCATGGCAGGGCTCACCTCGCTTTGAATGTATGGCTTAATCACGGCACGATGATTTCATTTATTATTTATTTATTTATTTATTTATATTTATTTATTGCTTGGTATATATATTAATTTCATTTTTTTATTCTATAAATGATATCGAGACTTCGTTAATTCTGTATGCCTCGCTCAGGTCTAGATCTCAGCAATAGACGAACCGTTGTGCAGCAGGTATAGCAGAACAATAAAAGAGATTCGCGACACCTGCAGAAATAGACTAATACGGGGGAATAGACTAATATGGGGGAATCCAGTTTATCTTGTAGGCCCCCCACAGACTTGAAGCCATTTATATATCTTTGTGAATTTGACTTTTTTTATTATGCATGCTTATAGACATGATGATGACCATCAGTTGAACATGATCAACAATGATTTAGCAAAGTCAACCGCAGATATAAATGCAATTGACATGATTAACATTGCAGCATCACCGGCATCTTGAGCGATCCTATGGCCGATATAGCGCTAGGCTGGAGATTGCATCAAGACCGCCGTAAACTACGGCTCGTAATCTGGGACGTTTGTAAATGTATCGATAATCAAGACTGTTAGACCTGCAGTCTATTTACAACCTACTTCTTTATATATATAATCTGATCGGACCCCGAATTTGCATGCGCGCATACCACGTTTATGCATGGCCTGTGGCTATGTATTAATATCTATGAGCTTATCATTCTTTCAATATATTAGATAAGGGAGAAGGTAACTAGAAATTTAACGATGAACTTGGGGGGCCGTATATAGGGCTGAGCCGTTGATGCCATTTAAATTTTTGATATAGTATATATGGCAAGTTATTAAAACCAATTCTGGAAATGGGTAGAATTTGAAAAAGCTTGACTATAGTAGATATATGCCTTGCAGTCGTTAATAATACGATGCAATTGACCGAAATTAATGTTTCCAAGGGATATCCACAAGTTGGTTAATTACGTTTGATTGTAAATCAAACACGACGATGATCCCTCCCTTGGACTCTTGAGTTTCAACCCATTTCAGGAACCACCACCAAACTTGATGTTAAAAGTACTCAATTTCAATTTAATGCAGAGCGTACGTTCCCTGAAACTGCACACCCCATTGCAACTCAAACCGGTCTGTCCGCGCCGAGTTGAGTTGAGTTGCATCAAATAAGTTTGTCTTTACAGCGTGGGTCTCAAAGGCGGCTCCAAGATTCTTGCAATTGATGGGTCCAGTCACACATATATAGACCTATATATATATATATATATACAAACAAGCCAAGAGAACTTTACGTTGATATCATGAAAAGGTATGTCAGGTACCATTGTCAAAATATATGGAACCGGGGTCACTTCTAACAACTACTATAGGCTTGACCGAATTCCACACCGAATTCCACTTCCAACAACTTGTACACAAGTAATATATATTCAAAAGAGAGATTTCTGCTGGTTCTAGTGTTGTCTCGGTTTGTTTTGCAAGACCCAAGGCTGAGTGGATGCACTTGGATACCAATGGATACCAAGACATATATATATGGCTCGAAACAATCAGCTACTGTAGAGCCCATAATGTATGTGAACCATCAAGGCCGCCATATAATTTGAAGTCTCAATTCTTCAATTCTTGGTTGTTGTTGATTTTTTTGTTGTTCTTGTTGACTCTTGACGTCATGACCCTACACAGGCCAACCCACTGCAGTTTTGGGTCCGTCTGTTATAAGCCTTACACCTTACGGTTTACGCCTTGTCTTTATTTATCATCATAACCCCATATATAGCTATCCCATAATGTATTGAGATATCATGAATTTGAAAACCAGCTGGGGGGGGGAAGCTTTGAGTTGCTAATTTATTGAGATCATGAATTTGAAAACCAGCTGGGGGGGCTTTGAGTTGCTACACAACAACGTGTAGTAGTGCCTTGCTTCAGCCGCACCCATGGCTTAATACTTGATATATGCCCCCATTCCCCACCCCCCGCTCTTCACCCTTTGCCACCCCGGACCTCCTTCAAAACCATCAGTCAAGGTAGAAATAAAATCCATATATAAAAATAGAAATGCATTCGAATCATCATAGTATAAAATATATATAAATCACAAAAAAAACAACATCTAGACCCCGTGTCCAGATATTTATACGCAACCTTGGCCAGTCAAGGGCCGTGGCGGTAATGACTTAGTTATGCTCCAGCTTGCTCTTGAGAGCATCCAGCAGACCCACAACGTCGTCTCTGACCTTTTGCAGCTCCTGCTCAATCGAGGCCTCAATAGGGAGAATGCGAAACTCGGCGGCCTTCTTGCGGGCAGCCGTGATTTCGCGAGACACGGCGTCGGCAATAGACAAGGGCTCAGCCTCGGTCTCAGTCTCAGCAGCAGCCCCAGGACGCCAAAATGAAGTCAGGTTCTGGCCACCACCATTGTAAATCAGCAAGTTGGGAGTGTCGGCGGGAATGTCGTACAAAATATCCTCAGAAGAGTAGGCAATCAAATTCTTCTTGAGTTGGGCGGGGGAGACAGCGCCAGCCGTGGCAAACTCAGAGTCAGTAGCAGGCTGCAGCGACAAAAAGTAAGACAGAATGCCACAGACATGGGGGGAGGCCATCGAGGTACCAGACAGAGTGGCAATAGCGTACTTGGAGCCAATGTAGGTCGACTGGATATTGACACCAGGGCCAAACAAGTCAACGCACTTGCCATAGTTGGAAAAGTAGGCGCGGTCGTCAGAGAGGGCAGAGGCGCCGACAGTGACAGCGTCCTTGGCGGCGGCAGGGGAGTAGTTGCAGGCGTCGGCATTGTCATTACCGGCGGCCACGGCAAAGTGGATACCGGCCTTGACGGCAGCATTCACAGCAAGGTCCAAAGACGGGGACTTGCCACCGCCCAGCGACATGTTGGCAGTCGAGCCCTTAAAGCCCTTCTTGTTCTGCTTGGTGGCGGCAATGTGAGCGGCAGCCGCCCACTCGACACCCTTGAGCACGTCCGACATGGTGCCGGAACCGTTGGATCTCAATACCTTGACAGCAACAACGTTGGCCTTCTTGGCGACTCCGTAGCGCTTGCCCGCAATAGTTCCAGAGCAGTGGGTGCCATGTCCGTTTCCGTCAATGTCCTGATCGTTTTCAGGAATGGTCTTACCCCACTGGGCACGGCCCTCAAAGTCGACATGGTCCACATTGGTACCCGTGTCAATGACATAGGCCGTGACACCCTCTCCACCGTCATCGTCGTAGAGGTACTTGTTAAAGGAGCCCAGTGACAAGGGGTCTCTGTGGGAGATTCTGGCCAGACCCCAAGGCGCGTCCTTTTGCGTCTCAAAGTCAGTGGCGAAAACCATAGAGTCATGCTCCACAAACTTAACCAGCTTGTCCTTGCGAATGGCGTCAATGGTCTCAGGCAGGAAACGTCCAGCGTAGCCCTTGAGTCCGTTGCCAATCGAAAAAACGTTTCGGAGGCCGTGCGACTCGGAGGCGGCCACAAACGGGTGCTGGGTGTCGCGCTTGCGGAGCTCGGCAAACTGCGCCGAGTGGTGGTCTTCGAGCCACAGGAAATGCTGGCTCAGCACGGCCTCGTCAGCGTCATCCTGGAAAACGACAATGTAGGCGTCGTCGACCAGATTGGCCTTTGCGTGGTCTGAAGTGACAAAGGGCGCCTCGTACTCGCGAACAGACTCGCGGACCGACTCGGCAAAGCGGCCAAGGGCAGCAGCGTCAGCGGGAATGTAGAGGGCCGAGGTGAGCTTGAGAAGAGGGAGTAAACTGGCAGCGACAATGGCAAACTTCATGATGATGATGTTATATAGAAGGGCGGTTTAAAGTGGGCACAAGAGATGGAGAGAAAGAACGGTTTATAAAAGGAGTAGTAGATAAAGAGGGGGGAGGGGTGTTGGTTTTTCAGGGAACAAAGCAGATGGAATTGTAACCCAAAAAAAAAACTTGATGAGAAGAAGAGGAAGAAGAAGAAGAAAGAAAGAAAGAGGAAAGTCGAGAGTTTATATATATATATAAGGTATTACAGTAAAAAGGGTATTAGATAACTGGGGGGCCGCAGTATATATACGTACTAAATTTGGTAGATGGGGGATGAGTAAGCTGGGGGGTTTTGGGCTTGTTTAGGCAGTAAGAAAACAACAAACAAGCAAGTAGTTTTTACATATAAATCTTGTAATGGTAGTGGTTAGGGTTTATTATGACTGCAGCAGCTGGCAGTGTACAGTGCACGTGATACACATCTGTCTGGTGCGTCAAAGATAGATAAGCCTTTTGTATATATATACATAAAGAACAAGCATATATATGTATATAGAGAGTTGAATAGAAATTAAACAAATTTACTATACATTTCAAGCAAGGTTGAATTAATTTTGTTAAATTTTGAGAATTTGCCATGGATCATTGCGATGAATCATTTGCCATGAATCATTGCCATGGCTCATTTGCCATCCATGGATTATTTTTGATTATCAGTAATTAAGATGATGGATGATGACATTTTATGATAAGAGAAAATAAAATAAAAAAGTGGCGACCCTAACCTTTTTGTGTTTTTTTGTGTTTTTTTTTTTTTGCGGAGGATAAGATTATGTCATGGTTTAATAATCATCATAATTTATCATATGGATCATCATCATCATCATCATCATCACACTCCAAGGGCAAAAAAGACCACAACCCCCAACATTGTCCAACCAAAATCCTTCAATTGGATATTCCATCCTTGGGTTCATGAGTATTTTTATTTGAATAATAATTTGATAAAAAAAAAATAAACAAAAAAAAAAACAGTTAAATGCCACCGCCAGATCTGTCCACTGGCACCGCCCGGTCCTGTTCACAGCGCTTGACCGTAGGCGAATACATGAACTGGCGGGAAATGGCAAACCCGGCAATGGCTGAAACACCGAGTATGACAGGGAACTTGACTAGCCAACTATTCACTCAGTTAGACAATTCAAAAATGAAAAATGTATAGATATATATGCGACGAACCTGCGTGCTGCAAACATTTTTTTAATAGATATATCTTCTTGTATGGATTGATAGAACTTTGAGCTCCGTACTGAACAATAACCAAGAACAAAAGAAAAAATAAAAAAAAAAATAAAAAAAAAAAAAAAAAAAAAAAAAAAAAAAAAAAAAAAAAAAAAAGAGATTGAATCTTGTATTTATATGTTGAAGGTGAAATTGGCCTTTGGACCCTTATAATAATAACAGCAGCACCTTCCTCTGTCCATTGTTGTTGTTGTTGTTGTTGGGGCTGGATTCGTGTCGACTTGCACTTACCAAACGGATATTGT
Organism: Geotrichum carabidarum; assembly: GCA_030556585.1. NCBI lineage: Eukaryota > Fungi > Ascomycota > Dipodascomycetes > Dipodascales > Dipodascaceae > Geotrichum > Geotrichum carabidarum. The sequence goes on from JAKTUH010000006.1 coordinate 18,247, forward strand.
TATAAAATACCCTTTACCATTAAACCCTTTGTTCGTCATACTGAAAAGTAAAACCTATATTGGTATAGATGCAGATAATATCACAAACTCAACGGCACCCAAATTGCATTCAGCCATCATCATCATCATACTTGGGGGCCGTGACCGGCTGTCATCTCGGCTACCAGCGCATACTTGAATGAGCTTCGTACAGCCCTTCTTACATGGCTCTATTACAATTGCTCCTCTTTCATACGAGCTCAGTTGGTTCAATGTTGCCGTGTCTTTTTTTAAAGTGAGGTCTCGTTCTTATACGGCCACTCTAGAGCAACCAGCACTAAAGAACCAACCATATGGACTTGACAAACTATATTTGACTAGTCATGCATGCTAGCTATATAGCTCGCAGCTTTAGCATTAAATCTGAAGGGTTTTGCCAGTTAACTCATAGAGATATAATTAAGCCTCTCCTGATTGTATTGAACTCGGCTTGGCAGAGACCGAAACCGCACTGACTAACCTGGACAGTTTGAGATATATAACTGCAATCAGGTATATATAAGGAATCGAATTGCCGGATTTTGCTCGGACAAGAGGTAGCAAGTACACAAAACCAAGCCCAAGCTCGTAATATATATATTGCTACCATCAATTCAGCACTTGCAGTGAGTTTGTGTGCAAATCGAGCGTAGTATCATATGCAGCACAAAACTACTTTCACATATATATGTGTATACATGACAAGATGTCTCAAGGGCAGCCATGAACCAAGATCACCAGCACTTCAGCCTTCATAGCACACCACTGCATATATGTATCTATCTATATAGTTGTATATCACTGTACTCTATTGTTTTATTCCCTCAAGAAAACTCGTAGCAGGGTTCTCAAACAACAACCTCACCGATTCTGGCGACTCTGGATCCTCATACAGGTTCCTGTCCACCACCCCAAGTCCCGCCGCCATGAACTCAGGCGTCCACGCCTCAACATTATGGAAAACAGAGGGAAACCGGGCGACCGCCTCAGCCAGCTTGAAATCAGGCGGAAACAACGCTGACAAAAGGGCCGGCGCGTCCTCTGCGTCAACCGGGCCGGCGGCTTGGGCCCATGCATGATTCAGAAAGTTAGAAAACCGGCTCAAAGATCCCTGCAGCCGCTCGTGGCATACTACAAAACTGAGCACGGCGTCGGCGCAGTCAGAGTCGACAACCTCAGCCACTGTGTCAACCCCATACACACCTGCCAGCGCAGCGCCCAGGTCGCCAAAGTAAGGATCCGCGGACCGCTCCTCATCACCCAAAACCTGGCCCAGAGATAGCACAGAGCCGCCCGCACCACCCTCTGTCGCCCTCGTCAGCACCTGGGCCCGGGCCGACCGCGTCTCTTGAATGCAGCGACAAAGGAGCCGAGCTTGTGTGCGGCGGTACAGCAGCACGGACTCCAGGCGCGGGCTACCCGGCTGCTGCTGCTGCTGCTGCTGCTGCTCCCCCACAAAGAGGTCCCCGCCCGCAGCCAGCGCATGGTGCTTCTGCCGCACCGCAGCTTCCAGCGCGTCAAACCCGCGCACGGTCTCAGCCAGCGTAGCCGGCAGCCCCGCGTACTGGGGGCCTCGCGCCAGAACGCAAAACATCTCAGCCATGCCCCCTTCAAACGGGTTCCATTCATGCACCAGCCTGAACACTACGGCGTCAGCGTCGCCGGCGAGCCCGTCGCCGGCCTTGCGCATGAGCTCTGCTCGGTTCGGAATCCACCGGGGCACGCCCAGCTTGAGCAACACGGCGTCAAAGGCCGTGGCGTCTTGGACGCAAAACCCGTAGCCAAGCAGCAGCTCCTCGTTGGACTTGGGCCCGTAGTTGTTGAAGACCTGGTCCCCGGCGGCGACGGGCGCGCACACGGACACCGTGAACCCGCTGGTGCTGCTGGTGCCGTCCCACAAGACGGCGGCTCTGGGTTTGTGGTTGAGCGCGTCGACGCCGGGGACCAGCATGGTCAGGTCGTGGTCTTGGTCTTGGCCCGGGCCCGGGCCCGGGCCCGCGCCCGGGGCGGGGTAGACGACGCGCGCGGGAAAGGCGCGGGACATGAAGATCCCGCACGCCCACTTATACTCTTCAAACGCATACACCCCTTCCCCCTCAAACTCGGCCTTGCCAGGAAACACGGTGGTTTTGAGAACCTCCCATTCCTGCCGCCACTGCTCCACTTTGACATTGATCTCGCCAAAAACGTTAGTCCCGCGCAGCCATTCCTGCTCATGGTCGCTCCAGAAGATAGGGCTGTCCAGCTCTTTTGGCAGCGCGTCAATGTATGGCTTGTAGATTGACTTTCCACCGTTTGCTTTTTCGCGGAGCAGGCTCAGTTTGGTGAGCGACTGTTTCACGGGCCCGCTGGCGGTCGCCCACGCCTCAGGGAACAACTCTTTGGCCAGCCGCGGCCCAATTATAAACTTCTCGGGGCAGTAAATAACCGGCACTGGTTTGTCGCTGCTGCCGGCCAGAGCCTTCTGCGCTACTAGCGTCGACCCAGCACTCGGTGCTTTTTTTTTGGTTTAGTTGGGCTTTTCCTATTAATGTTGAATTACTTACTGTTCAACAGCTTGACGCTGTCGCCGGCTGGAAGCATGCCATTGTCGCTGGCCCACTTGCTCAGACCAGTAAGCGCCTCGGTTTCTTGATACAGTTGCGCCATTCTAGATTTGATCCATCTTGGTGCGTGGAAAAAAAAAAAAAAAAAAAAAAAAAAAAGTTGTGTAGAAATTTTTTGGCCATGGTCAGCCGTACCAAATCACATTTCACATAGCATTAGAATTTATTTACAAGTATGTTACAAAAGCGTTACGCCAGAGCCATGCCCCGCCTGACCACCTTCTCGAGCCCTTTGACCCAGCTCCGGCTTTCTTTCTTGTCTACAAACAAGAACACACGGCCCCGCTTGCCCATCCGCCCAGTTCGCCCTGCTCTGTGCAACAAGTCCACTGATGAGTACGGCAAATCGTACAGAATGACGTTGCGCACATTGTCCATATCAATGCCGCGCGCCAGCAAGTCCGTCGTCACCAGCACCTTGACCTTGCTGCCTTCCCTCGTGGCGTCCAGGGCAAGCGGAATAGGGTCCACAAAAGACGCAACTACAGCCCTCCGCTCATCGAGGCCCATGCCGCCCGACACAGACACCGCGTCGTACCCCTTCTCAATCAGCATGGCTGTCAGCGGCGCCAGCGAGTCCTTGCTGTTCACAAACACAACGGTGCGCTTCACGCGGCCGGGCTCCGTGTTGTCGTGGTGGATCGCGTACAGGGCCTGTTGCAAGGCCAGCGGTTTCGAGTTGAGGTACGGCGGGTTGAACACCTCAATCACCCGGAAATCAATGTGCCGGGGGATCTTGTGGATGTTGGGAGCGACAATGCGCTCGGCGTCGGGGTACAGCTTGCGCATGATCCGGTCAAACCGGCGCGGGATTGTGGCCGAGCAGAAGACAAGATCGGCAATGGAGGGAATGCCCTCAATCACCTTTTGAGTGTGCTCGACAAAGGTCTCGTCCATCAGCGTGTCCGCCTCGTCCACAACCAGGAACCGGCAGTACTTGAGGTGCCCTTTCAGAGCATTCGGGTCTTTGAAAACTTGCAGAAACTTCTCAGGCGTGCACACCAGCACGTCAATCCGCTTTTTCAGCGCCTCCTTGACTGCTCTCGGCGACAAGTCCGCCGTGAACGCAACGGACGACAGCTTGGCCGTATGCGACACTTTTTTAACTGTCGCAATCACCTGCGAAACCAACTCCAGCGTCGGCACCAGCACCACCGATCTCACCACAGGAAGCTCCTCGATCTTATCCCAATCCGGGCGGCTTACCTCCTCTTCCTTGAGCTTGCTCATAAGGGGTGCCAGGTACGCCAGCGTCTTTCCCGACCCGGTCTCCGCCGCCACGAGGTAGCTTCTAAACTGGTCCGGCGTCCTCTTGCGCGCCATGATTGCCTTGATGGCGAGCACCTGAACTGCAGTCGGTTTCGCGTAGTCCAAATGGCCAAGCACTCCCTCTAGCATGCCCGCCCGAACGCCGTGCTCGATTTTCAGAGCCTCAAAATCGTCAATTTTGCTGAGCACGCCTTGGTTCTGGGTGCGCTCGCCCTTTTTCACGATTTTGAGGCTGGCAAACTTGCCGCTGTTGGGCGGGCCCACCATGTAAGCAGGGTCGTTGGTCGGGTTGGCGTTGGGATCGACTGGCTTTCGGCGAGCGCCCCTCGGTTTCAAGTCGCTGCGAGGCCGCTGCTGTAAATCTGGCCGTCGGCCAGTCTGGTCTTTGCTACGGCCCTTGCTGCTGGGTCCAGACTTGGAGGCCACAACTTTAGCAGCAACGTGAGGCGAGAGCCGACGGCTTCTTTTTAGCGTCGTGCCAGCTCCCCGATTTGATTTGGCACTTGTACCGTAAAAAGCAACAGCGGGCCATGAGAAAACAGGCCGCACTAATGGAAGCCTAGCACAAGCTCTCTGACAAAATGCGAGAGACAGCATTGTGTTGGATCCTTACGTTTGATCCCTCACTGAAATTTAGTCTACCAAAAAAAAAAAGTTTTGATCTGGGGGGCTAGGGTTTAAGGCATACTTCTAGATAGAGTATATACAGTGAAGGTCAAAACAATTGATTCTATCTAGTCTAGATGCATATTCAACAGTTACAAGTTGTCCCAGCCAAAGACAAGCTCCTGCGCCTTCTTACTTGTCCAGCTCATCCAGCCGGGCTTAGCGGCTTGCAACCTCTTGTCTCCTTCCGGTCCGCTCGAAGCATGGCTCTTTTCCGCCGCCGCCTTGGGATCCTGGTCCGGCTCCTGCGAGATCTTGAACAGCGAAGGAGAGTACCGGACCTGCTTGCCCGACTTGTTGAAAATTGTGCGGCCGTCCTTCAGGTCCACCCGCTTGCTGCCGGCAAGGGAGGGCATGGACACGGTTCGGCCGATCGATTTGCCGTTTTGCTGGGCCAAGATGCCAGAGTTGTCCTCTGACCTCTCATGCACACTAGGCGGAAGAATGTTTCCATCCGTAAAGTCAACAGTGGTATCATCAAAGATCGAGAACTCGCCCATCGAGTCTGACGGCGACCTGAGTCCATACTGCATGGACGTCTCGCTCGCGGTCTCAAAATCTCTGTAGTTTTGCGTCGTCACTGGAATGCAGCCTACCACGTACTGGCCTGCAATCAAAGTCCCGTTTTCCTGAATGGCTCTCGACGCAGACGCAGGGTTGTCATACGTAATCTTGAGCCAGTTCTTGCCCGTTTGGATCGGAGTAGGAGGGGCTCTCAACGACTTGTTTGGCGAGGACATAATCGGCATCCGGCTGGACGAATCGACATTTTCAGAAATAGTGCCAAAGCGCGAAAAGTGCGCGACCACGGCTGGCGTGACAGATGACGGAAACCCGAAAATTACAACCGACAAGGAATGGTCTAACGTCTTGACCGGTCGCGGGGTAGACGAGATCGGGGTTGCAATGATGGAGGTCATTGAAGTGCGGCGGTTGACCATGCTAGTGTCAGCCTTATGCACCAGCGACAAGTTGGATGCATCGGTGTCGTAAATGCTTCGGGCTGGTGGAGGGTCTTCCTGGATAATGGCCTTCTTCTTGGGATGTGAAGGTTTTGAAACTCCAGAAAACGAACTTCCAAATGAATTTGTAGGGGAAGAAGGTGATGCCTTGCGTACAGAGAGCGGGGCACGCTCCGTGGTGTTGAACGAGCTAACATGTCTCGTATTAGAAGGTGTAGACGGGTTATATCTCTTTTCAGTGGCCCAACTCGGGGTGTTGCTGCGCCTGTAGTTAGTGCCATTTCCAAGGGTTATGGAAGACTGCGAGTGTCTCAAAGGCAGCGAGGGATTAGGGGTATTATTTATGCTGGTGTTGGCGTACGTAGGAGGTTGATTTTGGTTTTGGTTTTGGTTTTGGTTTTGAGTCTGCTGTCCATTAAGACTTTCTCTGAATTTAGCAGCATCAGCATCGGAGGAAGACACCGAGAACAGAGAGTTCTTCTGGAACAGGGATTCATTTGGGTTGGGCACAGCCAGCACAGGAGTTGGATTAGAGAACAGCGAGGTATTCTGATTACCGCCAGAAGAACTTCCCAATGTATTTCCAGTTGCAGGTTTGTTGGCGCTAAACAGGGATGATCCAGTCGTAGGGTTAGAAGCTCCAAAGAGCGAGGACTGGGGCTGGGTCTGTTGCGCTTGCGGCTGGCCAAAAAGCGACGATCCCGTCCCAGACGCACCCAAGGCTGGCTTTTGTTGGTTCTGCCCAAAAAGCGAGGTCTGCCCCGTAGTATTGTTGTTGTTGGTGCCAAATCCAAATGAGGGAGTGGACTGAGCTTGTTGATTTTGCTGATTCTGGCCAAAGCTACCAAAAGACGAAGTGGCCGTTGAAGAATTGGTATTGCTTCCAAAAGTAGATCCAGTAGACCCACCGCCAAAGAGGCCGCCGGAGGAGTTGGTACCACTTCCAAAGGCAGGAGTGGAAGCTGTTTGGTTGAACATGATCTTGAATGGATTTTACCAGAAATGAAGTGAATTGTATGAATTATGGCCCTAAAAGTTTGCTGCTATCCAAAACATTGAATAAAAACCAAAGGATGTAATATAAACCAAGTCCTGCAAATGGCGAAGGTCGAATCAAAGTCCTGTTGAATATTTTCAGTAGCACGGTTGAAAGAAGTTCAAGGATGTTTGTTTTTTGTGTTATTTTTTTTTTCCCCATCGCAACCAAAGTTACCCTCCACATCTCAACGCCTTTAACTCGATGATGGCTCTCCTTCGAGCGATCTAACAGGGACTTATAAGCAGAAATAAGATGGAATCTAAGGATTAATTATTCTTGTCAAGATTACATTTGTGCGCATTGCGCTGTGCTGGAATATGGAACCAAGGGCACGTACACCGTCAGATCAAGTGAACTAATATATTCTTGTGAATGTTACTATATTAATGAAACTACTCAAAAATTCCTTCTTCTCCTCTAATGACTCCATCGGCACATGCATCGGCAATACCACCCAGGAAAGCGTTGAGAGATCCATTTGCAAGGAACAATTCATACAACTTGAGGTCTTCAGATGCAACGAACGTGGCCAATCCAGCAGCCTGTCTCAAAAAGTTGAACTGAGCATCCTGGGCCTCGACGAAAATTCGTAAAAGTTCCATCAACAAAAATGGAATGTACCAAGTTCTCAGTCGCGTCACCTGCTTGATGGTTTCTTCATCAGCATCAGGAGCTTCTAGCACTGCCACCATCCAAGTTCTACTAAGCTTGTGAATTGTATCGGAGAGGGTTGTAACATACACAACCGCATCTTGCTTCCATGACTGAGTGAATTCACGCTTCCTGCCGTTGACAAAACTACCATTACTTGTTGATGAGCCGCGCCTGTCTTTTCCAGCAAAGCCCACTTCCTGAGATGAAACCTTTGAGTAATGTGCATTCCAGGTCTGGATTTGTTGAATGCAAGAAACCAGCTGCCCATACTCTGAGAATTCCAAACGCAGAGCTGAACTGACTGAAATATGATCTTGATCTTGATAACCAATGAAGATAGGGCCGGCATCTTGTCCAATCATAAAAGCATCATACTTGTTGGAAATGAATGCCCAGGGAACAGCTTTGCCAAATTCTCCAGCGGATTGAATCTTGCCTACTCCCAGAAATAGTCTGTACAACATGACGCAAGAGTGAATGGCATCTGGCCACATGAGTGCTTCCTTATACCAAGCAACAGCATGACAGAGATTTTGGTCATTTTGCGTAACTTCTGAAGTAAATTCAATGTCCTCAGCTTGATCATATTGTGCTGGATCTTCATCAAACACTCGTTTAACCGCCTTTCGAATAGTATTGGGCATGTCAAGACCATACTTCTTGGCCAGTTGAAGATGTTGCTTACGCTCATTGCTATCTGTAATAGTGGCGAGCAAGTATGAGTAAGTATCGCTGGCAAGATCGTCCGACAAGTAAGAAACATAGAGCGGAATCAAGTCATTTTTGCCCTCTCCACGTAGCAGCTCAATATATGCATCAATGATAACTGAGCAACTCGAGGATTCACCAGCATCCAGATTCAGCTGCTGTAAAAACAAAATCAAGTGGGTTGCAATGCGTAGAACCTTCATAGTATCCTCCGCGCTAAATATTGTTGCTTGGCCTTCCATTAGATTATTGATGTTTGACGCCAATGCATCAATGATAGATGTAATATCGTCTTTAATTATGGAACCCAGGAACTGCCGCAATATATGTTTGCTCTCCTTCTTAATTGTTGGATTGGCAGAATGAGCAAGAATTTCCAAGATCTCATGAGATGATGTGAATGAGCTTTTTGGAATTGGTAAAGATTCAATTTCAGAATCGATATGGCCTTGCATGGCTTCCTCAGATTCCGTAGCCACCAGGTAAGACATGAATGCAAGTAGCTGTAATTCCCAGGTGTCGCTCAGTTTGAGAACGCTCTCAAGATCACTACTAAGAATGCCATAAATACCGCGCTCGTATGGGTCAAGATTTTCGGCTTTCGTGAGTTTCCAACACATGCGACGCCAGAGTGCTTTGTTTTGGATGCCTCGACGCTCGGCTGATTCACCTAGAATATGGCCCTCAATTTCTGGATCATAATATTCATCTTGGCCCCGAAGTGCAAGCAGAAGTGTCCAATTACCAGTTTGCTCACAAACTTGATAGGCTTGTTTATACTTGCGAGCACGAATAAGTGAAAAAACGTACTGGTGAATCGTCCGATCAAAATTTTCGTCCTCTGGCGCCAAACGCTTTCCTTGTCGCAAAGGAGCATCCGTGTCCAACTCTGTTACTATATCATTAGTAGAACCTTGACCCCCTAATAAGCGTCCTGTCATGAACTTTGGTTGAAGAACAGTACGCTGGTTTTGCTGAATTCCATTTCGTGTATACATCCATTTCGCACCTCTGAGTTCTGATGGCTCTTCTGGTGTATCCAAAGAGTCTTGGATCCATGACAGAATTAACCAGTGTTCTCTCGCTTGCTTGCTGAGACGTAGGTATTTCTCTTGTATCACTGCATTTGAGGAGAAAGAATATGTGTTTAACTTTTCAGGCGAGTCTGCCGTGCGGAAGCTTCAACAATTAGCTCTCGCTTTCAATTAGGTAGTGTAGCACTCACGTTAAAAGAATGTGAAGAAGTGACCAGATTTTTGATTCTAAAGCTGCAATCTCAAAATCCTCGGATTCAGTCCCACTCATATTATAGATCTCCATGGCCCTACATCTGTTAGTAAGAATCGTGAACAAAGGTTCAATGCATACCTTGAGGATGCGACGCGACCAAACTCCTTGACAACATCAAAGATATCTTTATATTTGTTGAAATGAAGATTCTCAAGTAATTTCGCAAACTCTTCATAATTGTCAATGCTGGGCATAATACTTTCAGTTTGCATCTGCCGTGAATCTGAATTGAGACCTATGGAAGGATTTCCCAGCATCCCATTCTGGTGTTGAAAGTGGTCATTACCATAGCCATTCCTCTGAGAACTGGAGCTGTTAAACCCAAAGCCATTACTTGACAATGACCTCGTCTCAATCGAGTTGCCAAAGGACTTAGCTGAAGGAAGCATCTCCACTGTTTTTGAAAATTAAGATGTTGCTTGTCGTGATATTGGAGGTTGGCGTTGAAAGAAAACAAGATGCATGAAATTTTGTTTGTGATGACTAAGCAGATGGTTCAGATCAAAACATCTGCAAAGCCTGAAGAATGCTTGAGATCAGAATCATTTACTTGCTGAATATAGATTTACACTTCAGTGATCTTTGGAGAGGATTGATAATTGTCAGGTAGTGGTTGTTATTAGATGTATTTCCCTGAATTGTGAAGGAAAGCTAGGTTTAGTGACAACCTGCTGCACAGTTCAGACTTGTATTTGATACACAAATCAGTGGAAGCTCAGTAAGACTTTTCAGAAATGCAGAAGAACTTCTAGATCAAAGAGTGCTCCAATTCTAAGCCAATGATCCTTGACCATATTTGGATGAGTTCGAACCTTCAAACTATCTAGGTGAAACCTCGAGAATTCTCATTTTCGGCTTTGCACTTTAGCTTGAGATGAAAAATGAAATAACTTTCGTTTACACGAATAAGTACAGAGAATCCGCTAGAGCAGGTCACGCATTTTTGATGGGTTAAGGCAAGTCCCCTCTTTTGGCGGAATAGAGCGGGTCACGTATTTTTTTGTAAAATTCAGCACCTTTTTCAAACTTTCTAGTCTTCTCAACAGATCTACGAGAAGTTAAAAGATGGTCAACATCTCTGTTGGTACCTTAAACTGGGTGATAGCCGCGGTCAACTTGCCTGTGATCAGGTTTCTCAGTTGAATAATTCTGGAAGCGCTGATAGAGACGCAAATGGACTCAAACATGATACTCTTTGGGCGCTTAACTCTAGAGATGGCCACATAACTCAATCCAGGAACAAGGTCCTTTTTTTACCCAGATCCAGTCAACTTTACCTAAAGTCAAGCCCTGGCTTTTGCCGACCCGAACCAGTTTGTTTCGCTTTGCATAACAGGATGTGTTGGACAAGTTTCCCGAGTCTTTGAGCATTTTGATTCCAGACTTCAAGATTGGTAAATAATGTACGTAAAACCGATTCAAATGGGGATCTCTTCATGCGGTATTATTGTTCTCAGAGTCTGGCTCTAGTGTTTAAAAAGCGATGGCCGGCCCGCAATTCAGTATTCATGTTGTTTTCTTCGCTGTAGATGTAGGGTTGATCTGGGCCCATTTTTTTACCATCTCAAGTGTAGCATTGCCAGCAAATGCCATCTTGATTGATCTTTAAATCGGACCTCCTTTCTTTGCACCTCTCACAATACTCCATTTCATGATCATTGAAAATAGGTAAAACTTCTCTTCTGACAGTGAGCCCATTCGGAATCAGAGAGATATTGCTCTGGAGGTGGACTGGAATCAGCTGGACAAGGTTGATAGGAGGTAGGAGGAGAGCTATAAAGAGAGTGGACAAGAGCTTGGAAGAGGGCTCGGAGGAGAGGTGCCAGCCGGAGAGCTAAGTAGATCGGGAGAACTGGAACCAGGACAGTGATGCTTCCTCTGTTGCGGGGTGTTAGCGGGTTGCGGACTGATGGCGCGTCGCTTCTTGATGCGAGCTTCACGACCTGCGTTCCGAGCTGCTCTCGCAGTAGCAATTGCTTTATGTGGCAAATTTGAATCGTCCCAGCGTTGCCCAACACGTGCAAGTCGTTGATAGGTAACTGGAGCTGGACAATGTTAGGTACGCGTTCAGAACCTAGTAGAGGGAGCAAACTCACCGACTGCGGGCACAAGTGAAGCCATGTCAGAGAATCCAGCATCTAGGTAATGTTAGATACACGTAAAAAACATCAGGAAAGTAACAAACTTACATTGATGCGTACGCCGTTCAGCTTCTATGGCTGTCCGAATACTTCGACATTTCGAGCAAGATTTCAAGAGACCCGAATCAGCGTCTTGAGGGGTTTTGAGGAAATTTTTACGTTTTCTCTCTCTTTTGCAACGCGAGCATTTGATTTTCGCGACGGTCATTATGGTGATCTAGTTGATAGAAGTAACGATGAAGATAATCTTGATTGAAAAATCAAGCAAGGAATAATATCATGCATCGCGCTTTTAGACATCGCGTGTGCAGCAAATTTCGAGGTGGAGGTTTCGTGAAGACGGATAAAAGTTGAGTTCGAGTTATGTGAACTAATTGAGCGGTCCATTTTTTACTCCGCACATTTAAACAATTAATTCGTAAGCTACACAGTTAAACTTAGTAATATCACATATTAATTACAACTCCAGCTGACAAGGCATAACAAGCCACCACGTCACTCTGTATAAGATTATATTGGTGTCATTTTTGGGCGCCATTGGATAAAAAGCCATTTGTCAAAATTTAGCCCCTATGGGATCAAAGTCGAAGTGGAGCTGGAAGGGTGCGAAATCTTCAAAAGTGAAATTTACATAGTAAATTGGTTGTTTGGAAAAAGGGGAAAAAAATCCGTAAGCACCACACACCCCATGACTAAGCTTTTTTTTTTCGATTACAGGACCCTTCCACCATACTGAGGGCGTTTATAACTGATCACTGAATTGAAATAAAAAAATGAAAAAAAAAAAAAAAAAATGAATTAGAAAAATGAACTTTTCAAGAGATATTATTGGAGAGCACTTTAGTTGTGAATCGAGGGGAACCCAGCCAAAAATGGCGACTTTAGTGTTAAAGGGATGCAAGGTCTTTCTTTATTTCCAACTTTATTTCTTTTTCTTCAATAATTTCTCTATTTTTTCAGTATCTGATAGTTGATGATGCAAAATCAATCATGTTCAGGTGTCGAGAATTGAAAAAATATATTAAAGCCCAAAGGGCGTGTCAATCTACTCGCGTACTTCATCGAACATTTGGATTTCAATCTGACAATTTTGCCCAATATCCTTCTCCATATCTTCGAATACATGATCCACGAAGCAATAAACGAGCTGCAGGTTGTTGGAATCAACTTCTGGGAAATACTCAAGCTCGGCGCTCATTTGTACCTGGCATTGATCTCAACAGTTCAGAAGAGGAACAGAACAGCAAAGAAAAGTCAGAAGATTCACCTAAATCAAGAGCGAAAGACATTTTAATCAAATGTCTGGAGACTGCAGGGATTACCTTAGCATCTTTGTCCATGTTGGCGCTAGCAGGCTGGGGATACCAAGAGCTCTACCAGAAAAACTCAGTAAAAAAGATCGAAGCGGCATTCAAAACCGGTGATCCTGCTTTTGCTTTGAGTGTTCACTCCAACCGAACTGGAGAATTAGACGGCTGGTAGGCATTTTTATTAATCTCGACAGTGCATATCTAACATACAGATTATAGGGTTGATCGTGTCAACCAAGGACTTCTAAATGAAGTTATTGCTGGAAATCTATCCGGCAGGTACTACCTACTGATTGGTGAAAAGGGTACAGGAAAGACCTCAATGATTTTAGAAGCCATGAGAAAGGCAAAAGGAAGTAACTGTACAATAGTTGATGCACACGCTGATCCTGAAATTTTTCGAATCCGACTGGGAAAGGCTCTAGACTTTCATTTCTATGAGGATTACATTGGCGCTTTATTTTCATTGAGAGGGCCTCGCGATACCACTGCTTTGCTTGACATCGAGAGAGCATTCAATAAGCTTGAGGATGTGGCTCTAAGCGTTTACAATAAAACAAAGAAACCACTGGTTTTGATTATCAATAACGCCCATCTTATCAGGGACGATGAAATCGGTCAAAATCTTGTCGAGCTCTTGCAGCAGAAAGCAGAAGCTCTTAGCGCAAGCGGGCTAGTAACAATGATTTTCAATAGTGATGACTATTGGGTGTATGAAAGGCTCAAAAAACTTGGAACCAGATTGGATGTTATTACCATTAAGGATCTTTCTCGCAAAGAGTCTCTCCATGTCTTACAGAGATCCCGTCGGCAATTTTTTGGTGAAGAACTCTCAACTCGAGACGCTAATCAAATTTATAATTTGGTCGGAGGACGTCCACAACATCTTACTGCAGTTGCAGCTCAGAAAGATACTTTAACAGCTTGTCATAAGCTTATTGACCGTGAGCGTACATGGTTCCTAAATCAATGTGGATTACTTGGTGAAGATATGGATGATGATGTCATGGAAAGCGGTAAATTCTCGACTTCAGCAATGCTCCTTATGCGTGCACTTGTTGAAATGGATCGTCGGGGTATGGCTGAAAATAATTCTCATGACCCTGCATCCTCAGAGCACAGTCTACCGCAAGTTCCTCTTTGGATTGCGAGAAAGATTATGACCCGCCCCGACTACATCCAGGTTTACGACAATCTCAATATCTTTACAATTGATTCAAACTCATTTGTTCGTGCTGACTCAGTTCCTATGATGCAGGCTTTTCATGAAATTGCAAGTATGCCTGGCTTTGATGACCTGTTGGGTGAAACAATAGATCGTGTAAGCGCCATTGAATCTCTGGGTCGTACTCGAGAGCTTGTTGCCAAAGACCTCGTTCTTGGAGGATCCTACAAAATTGACATTTCGGATGGTAAAAAAGGTACTATAGTGTCACTCTTGCTGCCAGAAAATGAGGATGACGACGAAGATACTCTCACTGAAGCTGAGAAGTTGAATATAAATGAAGAACAAAGATCATGGTGGTGGCATAAACGAAACGCCAAGTTCAAGGATCACAAACATGACGACCATACCGAGCATAAAAAGCATGGAAAAGAATGAGATAATATAGTAGAATGTAGAATAGTTTCAAGGAAGCAAATTATTTGGTCATTATTCACTGGAAAGGATTGTACCACAGACGAGCGCAAGATCTTTGGGTCTTCACGTGACCGTCTGCTGAGAACTTGGTTGATTCTAAAATTGTGCTATGAGGATTCCACCACCAACATCGTTGCAACTTTGCTTGCAATTTCAAATCATTACTATCTTTTCTCAGTATTTTTCATCTTCATGCAATGAGTACATTAAAAGACATGCTTAAAAATGCCCGGACGGCCCTTTCGCGTGAGAATTACGATGTCGCCGTCGAGTTTGCGGAAGATGCTCTTCATGTTGATCCAACCAATTATATAGCGTATGTTTCCTTTTTCGCGGGTAAGAGTAAGGCTAACAAGAGAAAAAGCCTTGTATTTTTAGGTAAAGGTCTGGAAATGATGGAGAATTTTAAAAGAAGTCAAGGAGCATATACACGAGCTACAGAAGTTGAGCCGTTTAACCCTTTAGCATGGAAGGGATTGCTTGTGATAGCGGGACGTCTGAAATCAGTGCCTGCTCATATTGCTGCTTCGTCTGGCTTAATCTGTTGCTACCAGAATTCCAATGAGATGGTTGCTGCTGTTCAAGTATTTCAAAATGCAAAAGACTTTGCTAGGAAGAATACTTCGGATATCAATGAGATTGCCTTTCTTCGATTCCAACTTCCAGAGAGCCCAATATTTGAGTATATGGAAGGTAGGCTACCTCATCCTTCATCAACATACTCTAAACTAGTAAGTCTTTATGAAAAGTCTGAAAAACAAGCCTTGTCAAAATATCACTCCAAAAGTGTGTCTCGCCTACATGCAAAGGATAGCAAGGTCACAACCGAGGCGTTATACGAAATCTATAGCAAGTCGAAGCTTCCAGAACTGTATGAATCTCTTCTTTCATGGTCAAATGACGAGGAAGAGCGAAGGTCCGTTGAAGGAAAATTGTTATTTCATACATATAGCACGCTGTGTGTTGCTCCAAGTGAAATGAAGGCAAAACTTGAAACTAAAGTTAGAGATATGGCTTCAGGTGCAGTTCTTCTGAAAACTTCAGATCCACTTGCATGGGAAATTGAAATTGAGTGGGCCGATGTTGAAGATTTTAAAGATTACGATCAAAACCTACTTCTCGCATACATTGATCGTTTTCCTGATGAGAATTTAGCCAAAGTCTTGACTGGTTTCCTAGCATCTGAAATTTCGCCTTTTGATAGATCTTTGGTTTCTCAGCGTCAAGATGAGAGCGGCAAAGCAAAATCCAAGAATGCCAAAGTTCAAGTTAATACCGATAACAAGCAAACATCTAGCTCTCTTAAAGAATCAGCAGAAGGAATTTCATCATCCGAGAATGAATCACCAGAGGAAGATGATATTGAAGAAATAGAACATTCAACTGAATTTTCTCCTGATTTAATTTTAGAGCTCATGTCGGATGGATATTCTGGTAATCCCAACTCACTTTTGGCGTCTCGAATTCTTGGTGCATACTACATTAGATTGAGAGAATATGAAACAGCCTGTGATCTTGGGCTCAAAGCGTTAGATGTTATGAAACTTCTGAAAAGAACAGTTGGCCCCATCTTCCCCAATTCCATCAACCACTTGGAGTCAATTCTTGGAACAGCATATGTTTTCTACCAGGCACCCAAGAACTACGATCTTGCCCTGCAACTCTTTGGTCGAGTGTTGAAGAGCAACCCTAATTACGCGGCTGCCAAAATTGGCAAAGGATTAATTTACCGAGAACAGTCTAAGTTTTCCAAGGCTAAAGAACTGCTCAAATCTGCTTTGGACGAAGAACCCGACAATTCTGTCGTCTTGTTCGAATATGCCTGGTGCCAAATCTTGCAGCATGACTTTGAAGAAGGCCGTGAAGGTTTGCTTAGAGCTCTTGATGGCATCTCTGGAAACGATCTTCTTAGTCATGATTATCGAGCACAGATTTGGTGGAGAATTGGCCAATCCTACTGGCTAGCTCAAGATTCTGAACAAGAATACGAACAGGAAATTATTTCAGCTTTGTTTGGTGCCTTCACTTCCTCATTGAAGGAAAACCCAAATTATGCACCAACATTCACATCTTTGGGTAAGCTTTATTCCACCGTGTTGAATGATCAGGTCAGAGCCACAAAATGCTTTTACAAGGCATTTGAGATAGATGGAGGAGAGATTGAGGCAGCCGAGCATCTGGCTACTGAGTTTGCTGATAGCATGCAATGGGATCTGGTTGAAGTTGTTGCTACTCGCGTGATTGAGTCAGAAAGAGTACGCCTGACTTCAGGAAAAGAACCTAGTTGGCCATACAGAGCTTTGGGTATTGCAAGTCTGAACGCCCATGACTACTCCAAAGCTGTTAAATGTTTTCAGAACGCTATTAGACTTGCTCCAGAAGATGCCAATTCATGGGTAGGCTTGGGAGAGGCATATACTGCTAGTGGCAGATACGTAGCAGCTTCCAAGACATTTTCGAGAGCTCAGCTTCTTGATTCTCAGAACTGGATTGCTACTTATCATTTGGGCATGGTTCAAAGACACACACAAGACTATGGCCAAGCTATCAGAACACTTCATGAAGTTTCAAAATTGAAGCCTGATGAGAGTAACGTCAAGTTTGCTTTGATTGAGACCATTCTCATGTCTGCCAGACACGAGTTGACAAAGGAAGTCTTTGGACAGGCAGCAATCCTTGCTTCCGCTTGTATTAAAACTGCAAATAATGCTATTGAGTCGGGATTACAACTCACACAGGACCTTTGGAAAGCTCTCAGTGAATGTTGTGAGATTTATTTGACGGTACAATCGAAGATTCCAGATATTCCGATGGACATTTTAGTACAGCTGGTCAAAGATAATGAATCCATTATTGCTGAAAATGAGGATATGGTGTTTTTATCAGAAATCGATGGCGTACTGGTGCCTTCTTTGGAGGGACATGAATCAACTGCTACTGATGACTCTCAGCAAGGCGTTCAAGTTAAGTCTATTGATCGAGTTCGTGTTTTATACATCCTTTTTTTGAAACTTTCATTTGCTTCTGCTCGAAAGGACAAGAGCACCCGTGCTATTGCTTGGTACAACCTTGGTCTGGGCGAGCTGCGCATCTTCATGAATCAAAAGACCGGCGATAATGACAAATGTTTACAAGCGTCTGTTGATTGCTTCAAGAGAGTTATTCGACTTCAAAGTAGCAATCCAGATGTTTGGAATGCTTATGGTGTTGCATGCTCCTATTTAAACCCTAAGGTTGCTCAACATTGCTTCATTCGTTCATTGAGCCTGGATTCAAAGCAACCGGCTGTTTGGAACAATCTCGCTCTTCTTTACACTCAAAAGGGTGATCTCCAGCTTTCTGAAGCAGCTATTGGGCGCTCACTCATCATTGATCCTGACTTTGTGCCAGCCTGGATTGGACAAGGTATTATTTTTCAAACGCTTGGAAATGCTCAAGATGCATACAAGAGTTTTGAGCACAGCTTCAAGATTTCTAATGGAATGAACAAGCTTTCAAAGCTCTATTACGCTCTATCGGTGTTTGAAAAATTGCAAGACAACACTAATGATGTCAACCTCTCTGAACAGTTGGAAAACTCTGTTCTCAGCTTGCAGAAATATCTCATTCTTTCTCCTGAATCACCTATTGCTATCACACTTCAAGGGCTGCTTCTTGAGCGCGTTTTGGATTTCGAATATGCCATGGAGCATGCTTCCAAACTTTGTGGCTTGTATGAAATGGAGTACGAAGAGACAGAGAGTCAGGAGTCATTGGTCAAATTTGTTAAAGCAAAAGCCCATCTGGCCAGAGTAGCACTTGGTGCCCGCCAGTATGAGATTGCAATTGAACACGCGGAATTTGCATCGGACGTTGCTAGTGAAACGTCTGAACAAAGTGAAGAAATTGTTGGCGATCTCAAAAAGAGTCGTCTTTCTGCATTTTTGACCAGCGGACTTGGCCACTACTTCTTGAAGGATTATAGTAGCGCAATCGAATGCTTCAAAAATGCTCTGGTTGAGTCTGATGAAGGTCAAGATGTTGTTGTGCTTTTGGCTCAAGTTCTGTGGGCACAAGGGGGCGATGACGAAAAAGAAGTGGCACTGGAACAGCTCTTTGGCAGTATTGAAAAGTCCGGAGCTTCCACCAAGATGGCGCTGACCCTTGGTGCGATTGGCGTTGTACATGACTCAGACTTGATCGAAGCCGCCGAAGACGAGCTAAGGCTTATTCCTAGAGTTAGGCTAGAAAAGGAGGATCCCAACAATCATGTTCCTCAGATGCTGGCTGCTATGCATAATGCAAAGAATCTGGATGCTAAAGAACCTTGGTACCGAGCTGCCTTTTACAAGCCATGGGACCACGATGTATGGCGTCACTTGGAACCAAAAACAGCTCTCGAGCTTGCAAAAAGTGGAGAGAGCGTCTCTGCGACTGAACTTAGTACAGCTTACGTCAATGCACATGAGGGACTAGAGACGTCACTACGAGCTGTTTACTATTCGCCTTGGAGTTCTAATGCTTGGGATTCGCTTACGGAGTCTATCGCATAAATCAGGTTTAGATCTAGGATATATCTGATCATATTGTTACGAAGCTGATATCATAAATTCTGCAACTGAAATTCATTTGTTTTGTTTGGCATATATCTTGAAAAACGGAGCCTCAACTATCGGGAGGTTGAATGTCATGCTCGCTTCATTTCGACAATATAGTAACACGGATCTTAGATGAATAGTAGTTATCATATTTAGTCGCTTTCCAATAGTAGATATAACAAGGAAGCATTGATCTAACATGTATCTTCGGCTGAGTTGTAGCTTTCCTGTCGTATCCAGTCCCCCTTTCCTTTTAAATGCGCCAAGATGACATCACCGCGGGCACAACGGTTTTTTTTTTCTCACCATAGCTTAAATCTCACTGGGTTTAGCTTAATTTCCAGCAGGCACACTCGGGAGACAGAGTAGAAAAAGAAAGAAGAAGAAAAAAAAAAATTGTTCAATGAAACAGCAAAACATATCTAACTAATACAGGAAAGATTTATAAGAACAGCTCAATTGGTAGAGTGGTGTGCAAGAATAAATAAGGTTACAACAGAAAAAGTGTGCTCCAGTTTGGTTGACTACTACCTTAGATATCATCAGGGCAGTCTCTTGGGGGTTGGCGTAATATCGACATGTCAAAATCGAAATCAGTACTGAAGTTGACCACACTAGTGTCAAAATCCTGGTTTGTGAGCCCGCACATGATCTCCAGATCTTCATAAGTAACTGCGGATGCATCTACTTGTTGTACTATCGGCAGGCCAGGCATAACATATGGCTGGGGTTTTGTAAATGGAGCATGAGTTACAAACGGTTGCTCAAACGCAGCAGCTTGTTGCTGGGGATAAAACTCAGCGCCTGGCTGAGGTGGAAGTCCGTAGACGGCTTGTGCACCTGGCTGGTTAAAGTCAGGCTGAAGCATGTATCCAGTAAAGTTCGTTGAGTAGTCGTTCTCTATCTTGATGGGTGGGTAAGGCGAAGCAGTCGACGTTGAAGGAGCTGTCTGGAGGGATCCAGCGCTGGCTTCAGGGGTCTTGGATTTTGTGGGGGCTGTACTGACTTTAGGCAGAATCGTTAACCTCTGAATAATATCATACAGACTAGGCGCTGGCTCACTGGAGTTATGCTGTCGCTTCCGCCGTCCCTTCTTGGATTTGGCATGCTGTTCTGACTTCAGCAGAACTCCAGTTGTGAGTTTTGTGATAATACTAATTCCACGGCGAGCTTGCGAATGATATTGCTGGAGCTGCTTCAGCACTGGTAAGAACTCATCAACCCACTTGAGACGTTCAGTTATTTGAGGTTGAAGACCATCATCGAGTAAATCCAGCAATACGTAGACTGAAGCTGCAATACCGTTTCCAGAGACCATCGGATGTTTTTTGAAAACCAGCGGGACATTCATGGAGCAGTTTGTAAGCAGACTTCGTGCGTAGTTAAGACACGCCTGGCGGCACGACTCGTTCCACTTTGCTTTTGGAAGATACACAGCCATTGTTCGATTTATTGTGAGTCGCTCAAAGTCTGTCGCAATATGAATCAAGTAGCGCTGTAACGACAAAGCTTGAGACTCATAGTTTCCAAAAACAAACTTGCTAGAATTGTTTCTCAGAGGGGGAGGTAGTGATTCTGACAGGCGATCCAGTTCTTCATTGGCAGCGAGAAGACAGTCAAGCTGAGCATCGTTATCAAAATAGTATTTGCGCTTGATTGAGGCTAGCTTGGTCATATATATGTGGAATGTAGATGCCGTGAAGACTTCTGGCGAATAAGGCAGCGGGACTTCGTATGCTTCATCCTTGTCCAAAAACTCTAGTAGATCAGAATCATTAAAATTGCCGGGGATCACCGTAGTAAATGAACCAGGGCGAATATTGGACATTCTTCCGGTATTGTCTAGCCAGTCTGAGTTAACAACAGACCACCAGATGCGACGTCCAAGTTCTCGGTCCAAAAACCTGGTGGATGTATCGACGTCACCATAGTCAGTGCGCTGCGTCAATTTCAGCTTTGCTTCAGAATCTATCTTGTCAAGGTTCAGTCGTTGTGAAATATAAACCATGGTGTTGAGCAAGCAGTTCCGCATGTTGATTCCAGAAAACGCTTGATAGCATGGGCCCAGAATGCAAAACACTTGGACTGAGCGGATATCAGGAAATTTGTAAACCTCACCACGGTGAAGACTTTCTAGCGATGCGGCAAAAAACATATGTGCATACACCTGGAGTGTGCTAATCTCAATGCCAAGACGTTGTTTCAAATCATCATCGGCATAGAAAGTGCCTAAACAAAGAATGGCGTACCAAATCGCTGTCCAGAGATATTGACCACGATTTCGATCATATTCATAACTCAACTTTTTCGGTTGGTCAGAATCCCAGTAGTAATCATGCTCAAGATAAAAACTTGGTGGGTGAACTGCACAATGCAAGAAGTTGAGACATTCAAGAGCGTACTGCACAATCATCGTAGACTGTTTGCGCGTGATATCGGGGGCTTCAAATGCCAGAGAAAGAAATATTTTTTGATGCTGATTTGAGTCAAAGGGTAGTCTGGCTGCAAAGCAATGGCTCATCTCTCCAATCGAACATGACGGGCAGAATGGGACATTGTCTTTTTTGTCGAGGGGTTTGCGTGAGAAAGCGGGAATGTTATCAGTCATCTTCGTTCTTTGCCGAGGAACCTCTGTTTCCTCTGTTTCTTCCTCTTCGATGATACCAATAGTCAAATATTGTAGGGCGTTGGCGTAGGTGTTGACGGTGGCTTCAGATTGAGCTGAGGGCGACAAAGCCGGGGACTCGGGAGAGTTTATCGGCGACTGTAGGCCATTCAATCCAGGTAAATGTGGTGGGGACGTTTCACTCGAACTTCTACTGTGTAATCGCAGCTCCACTACAAGTTTTTGTAATGATGAAATCTGCTTGAGGAGCTCTGCATTCTCCGTTTCAAGTCTCCGCATTTCATTCATGAACGGTATCGGAACATTGGTATCACTCGCTACATCGACATTCCGTATCAAGCCTTTGACAAGTACGACCTCTCGAGCACAGAGATTAGCTTCACCGCGCTCAATACAAGGTCGACAAGGAATAACTTTATCACATTTGATTTTCTTCCGCGCGCAGGACGTACAAGTCTTGGGCACACGTTGCGTTTTCCGCACTGCGGGTGTAGAAGGGTCACTGACAGACTTCGGAGGACTAGATGTAGCGGCTTTTGTTGGCTGAGCCTGTGATTTTGGCGGGTTGTATATCTGTGAAAAGTGCGGAGGCAAAGTTTCAATACTGTAGTTTGTGAAGCCGGATGAAGTTTCGAAAGGCTGTTGGTGGTGGTGTATTGAAGAGCTGGAGCAGCAAGAACTACCTGTATCCTTCTGAGAATATCCTGCTCCACAGCATGCTGCCTTGGATGATTGCATGGTAATCAAAATTGAAGTCGCAAACTTTAAGGTTAACTTAACGTATGAAAAGAAAGAGGATTTCCTGAATTCATGAAGCCAAATTTATTTAGTGGGAGAAAAGATGACTGGAGACGGAGAGCAAAAATTCGAGAGTTTTTACTTTCCCAAGTCGGCCAACCACAATGAGGGCGGTTATACAACGAGTTAAGTCTGCTAGCGTAACTGTAGATGAAAAGGTTGTTTCAAGGTATGGACAAAAGTATTACAGGTAAATTCAGTCGGAGGACTAATCGTTCAGCATCAATCATGGACTCCTAGTTCTTATCGGAGTAGCCCAGAATGACACTGTAGCTGACTGTGAATCAATCGCCAATAGAATCCAGAGATTACGACTATGGCCTAGCGAAGATGGCTCAGCACAGTGGAAGCGCAATGTCGTCGATATTGGGGGCAAAGTGCTATGTGGTATGTCTTTCTACACTTTGGTTGGTTAAACCTGTTGTCTAACTAGAGAAGTTTCTCAATTCACGCTACTGGCGAATGTGAAAAAGGGTGCCAAACCTGACTTTCATGGTGCGGCTAAAGGAGATGAAGCTAGGAATCTCTACAATCTAGTGCTCGAGAAAGTCGCTAGTGGTATGCCTAATGGTAAAGAAGATATAGGAGACGGAGTTTTCGGGGCGATGATGGATGTAGCTCTTGTGAACGATGGACCTGTCACGATAGAACTTGATACACGTAAAAGTGACAATAAATGATGTATAATACATGTAGATAGATATAGAGGAACTATTTCGCGCTGGCTATCTTCTTCTCCGCCTGCTGAGCAGCAATCTTTTGTTTTAAAGCTATACGTTGATTAATATCAATGATGGATAAAAAATGGTACAATCCCAACTCACCGTCTTCGATAACTCTCATGTTGGAGGACTTAGTTCCCACGATCTTTTCGAGATCAATCAAGTTCTGTTTTAAAGTCGCAGATTTTTTCTCAAAGAACTTGATGGCATCGGCAGAAGTCTAAAATAGATGTCAATTCAGCTCCATAACTTTAATAGAAAATACTGACCTTCTCAACATAGTAACCAGTGCCAACATCTACCATGACCTTGTCACAATCAACGATTTTCCCAGGAACATAGAGCGAACTAGTCAGTGGAACTAGAATGTCGTTGCCTGAATAGAGTCAGCTCTGGATGGATCGCTCAATGTATTTTCATTCCTACCTTCATTCTCTGGTTTACTCGTAATTTTAATGGTTTCACCACACTCATTGAATTTCATCTGGGCCTGCTGTAGTTTTTGAAAAGATCCAGTTAGGTGGTCGATCTCCTGTTGAAGCTGCTGCTGAACTTCAGCAAGTTGAGGAGTAGTTAACGAGTTAACATCAACTATAATTGTTAGAAACGAATAAATCCAAAATTATTGGAGTCTTACCCGTCGTTTGTTTTGGTTCAGCCATGGTGCTTGTGTATGATCTGGAAGAAAAGTGTGGTGGAGGTTTCAGTGGGAAAAAATACGTCAGGGCAAGAACACCAAACCTCCATCTCATAAAAGGTCCAACACACTTAAGCCGAGCTCCCTTAGACGATTCTAGAGTGATGGATGAGAACAGGACGAATACTATATTGCAGTCAATTGCATCTATGAAAGCAGCAGTTGCTAATAATGGAATAAAAAATCCACCAAAGAGACAGCTTCCTATTCCCAAGCCATCTACAAGCACGAGCACAACTCCAAGTGCTCATCCCATTCCTTTTAGAGTAGCTGATCCAGCTTCTATAACAGCTGAGAAAACCTCATCAGATCCAACTGTTACATCAATAATTATTCCAGCATCTTCAATAACGAATACATCAAAAACAGTCACATTATCGCCGCCAGTGGCGCTTCCTAAATCTCAAGTTGCGCCTGGAAATCTGCGTAATGCCTCGCAACCTGTGAAGGATCCTACCAGTTTCAATTCATCAACAGTAGCTGCTGGTGTGAAGCGGCCCCGTCCAACTGGTCGAAATTGTGTTTTGGTGTCGACTCGTCAGCGTGGAAACAAGGTGCTCGAACATATTCGTCATGTTCCATGGGAATGGAGCAGTGATCTTGATGTAGACTACATTCCAGGTCCTGGTAGTCTAGTGCTCTTTCTGTCATTGAAATATCACAGACTTCACCCTGAATATATTCTGAACCGTATGGCCAAGCTGGGCCGCCCAGGCGCAGGCACTTCCCAACCGGTATCAACGCGACTGAGAGTTCTTCTTGTTTCTGTTGATATTGAAAATCATCAGGAAGTTTTGAAAGAGTTGACAAAAACGAGCATGCGACAAGATTTCACAATGTTGCTGGCTTGGAGCGCAGAGGAAGCAGGAAAGTATATATCAGAGCTCAAGATCATGGAAGCTGCATCTGCACAGGCTATTCAAGGCCACGCAACCGATGATTACGAATCGACTCTCCAGGATGTTTTAAGCAAAGTCAAGGGTGTCAACAAGAACGATTCGCTGTCGCTGGTCGCACAGTATGGAAGTCTGAAGAACGCCATCCTGGATGGCGGGAGAACTGCAGAAGCCATTGGTGGCTGGGGTGCCGTTAAGGTTAAGAAGTTAAAAGAGGCTGTAAGTGAGCCTTTCATTTACAATAAGAGATATCCAGAAAGACCTTCTTAAAAATCCTGGAGAAGATTTGTTGTTCTTTACATTGCTATTAAAACCAAGTCTTAGATGCTATAGAGTCTGCTAGACTTGTAGTGGATGACAAACCCGAAGCTGGGGTGCTTGCTACTGATCTTTGCAGAAGATATCATGGCAATTGCGGTGCTAGCAAGTTACTGCTGCTCATATGATGATAAGTCTTTGGTTCTTCATTCGGATGCGCTGATATCAGGTCCAAATATGAAAGTTGATTTGGGTCCGCTTCACGCTTATTCTTTATACGTTCTTGCTTATCAGCAGGTTTTACAACGACAACAGGAATTGGTGAGTGTTGAAGACACCATTTTGAAACTGAGCCTGGTAGAAGGCCTTTGAATCCTTCCCTTGACCGACCTTTTGTACCAACGACCAAAATTGAAGGCTCATGAATTTTAATCATACGCTTGATCATAGCTTCCACAGTGCCCACTGTAAATTCTAGGGTAATTGCAATCTTCTTGCCCTTTGTATTCTTTGAAATCAAATGTTCCAAAAACTTGTTGGCCTCTTCAAGATACTGCTTCTCTTCTAGTGCTTTATCCGAGCTCGATATCTTAGAGCTTGGATCAATCACTCTTAAACACAAGATCTCATCTCCGTTATCTGCAAGCTTCTCTAGCAGCCACCACAATGCATTTTCCGAATATTTGTTTTTATCTGTGCCGCACATGAACGTGCGAGATGATTTCGAATGTTTGTAATCCATATGCCTTGTTCGCAAAGTTAACGAAAAGTCAGTTGCATATTTGGTATTAAATGTATCGAATGCCACACGGTGGTCAAATGCTGCTGAAGGTGAATTGGGGTCAACCAAGTGGCCTTCAACAGATGATCCAGCGCGCGAAGATACATTAAATCCCCCTAAACTTTGATTGCGTGATCCACGGATGCGATGATTCTTCTTTGCAATTTGGAAACTTCCACTTTGTGACGCATCCTTGCCACTATCCTGACTGCTAAGATTATAGCCCTCGATAGACCCATCTGATGGTATTAGATCATTATTTTCATTGAATGGCGGCCCTATAGGGCTATTGTATGTAGAAGAAACTAATGTGTATGCATTGGCATGAGTATTAGCCTCCGTCTGCTCAGATGTTGATTTAAAGTGATATTTGGTACATTTGGATACTCCTGATGAAGCAGAAAGAGCCGGAGTCACCTTTTTTTCTCAGGATTGTTATTATCTTCATGTGCGTTTGTAGTAGGGTTTGATTTAGCCTGGTCCGGTGCGGTGAAATGGTCTGTCTGCTTTTGGGAAGATTTCAGCAAAAGTGGTGCCGGACTGAAGACCTCTTTTTGGCTGATATTTGTGAAAGTTGAGGCGTAATTAGATGGTGAATTCTTCTTACTCACAAACTTCGTCTTTGGATTTGGAGAGCCTGAGAATTGTACTGATTCAGGCATGGCAAGAAGGTTGAGGTGTGAGTGTAACTCTGTGATAGAAATGAAAGATAGAACGAAAAATAGTACAAAACGTTGCGTCTGAAACAAGGCAATGAGATTTTTGTACTTGCAAATTGTATGCCGTAAGTTTTCAGAGGTTTCAATAAATATTAATACTGAATATAGCGAGAGAAATATTTTGACGATTCTGAAAAATATCTGTGGCCTCATAAGTTGTCACGAACTTTGGAGAAGAGGATCACCAAAGAGGTTTGAAAGAGCCGCACGTTTGCCAAAATTCGTTTGAGCAAGGGACAACACTGGCCCTTCTGTGGGGCGCTAGAAGGCTTGCAACCCTTTTGCTTTGTTAATGGTCTATCAGTACCTTTCGGAGTAGATTAAAGCGAAAGGGATGTGATTTAGTAGATAGCGCGGTCAAAATATAAGAAAAATCGTGCAGCATTGAACACTGAAAGCCAACTACAGACTTGCAAGATTCTTGGGCGCCTTCAGCTAAAGTACACCTGCTCAGGCTCATATGATAAATTATCCTACACTAACACATGAAGATAGAATACATATCTAAATGTCTCCTGTAGCACTAAAACTCAAAGAACTTGCATTGTCTGCTTTGTCGGTTTCTTCTGCCATGGAAGTATCCTCCTTTTGAAGTTCCTCCTGCCCCTTAGGCTCCATTCTGAGCCATTTCATCCTCGGGCCTGATATACTGGATTCTGCAATATTGAATCCGTAGATCGTTAATTGAAATATCTTGTTTCGCTTCTCCTCACATTCCAATTCTATTGTAGGATATGTTTGCATGAGTAGGCCTAGATACGATGTTCCGAAGTATGCTCCATCCACATTCAAGAACCGTGTCGATTGTCCATCATAAATGTCCCTACAGCATGGGCAGTAGAATCGCACTGGCTCGTAACCTGGCAGATCATGTAGTCCAACAGGTATCACTCGAGTATCTCTACACATGACTCGTGGACATTTTCCAAACTTTCCGTAATTGTATTTCATGGCCATGACTGAAAGGCCAAGGCGTGTTGTGATGAAACGAGCGTGTATGAGACCGTAAAGGATTTCCGCAGACCGCTCAATGTTCCTTAAAGGTTCTGAAGAGGCAGATATCTCTACATCAAGAATCAGATCTAAGGCTTCCTCGTAGCTAGGCACCAAAGCTGATAATCCTGTGAGATTAAAGTCGTCAAGAGTATAGTCATCAGGAACCTCCGCGAAGAGATCATGACCAGTATTTTGTAGAAATTCTGAAACCCAGCTGTCTGAATCTGATCCATCTTGAACGTCTGAGCTCTCAGCAGACGAATCTATGACGTTCATTTTATTAGGTGTTTTGGGGTATGCTAAGAATGTGTCTGAATAAGGACGATTTCGTCCAAAGATGTACTATGCAATCAAAATATAAAAAAAGGCAATCGTAACTGCGTAATATGTGTATGCTTAGACCGAAAATGTCGTTGAGATCGTGGGAATGCCTTTGACATGGAGTTCATATCATCGTCGTACTAAATGGTCCTGTGTGGAAAAAAAAAAAAAACCTGCCATGGTTCTACGGGAACTAGGCTTATAATCAATTTATCACGTGACTAGTTATGATTCACCTATATTCGAGTTAAGGCCTTGACATATATATGTGACATTTCATATGGACATAATCTGCGATATACAGGACAAACGTTGATTGTTAATTAAGAAGATGTTGAAAATGGCGAAAGGAAGTATGAAATGTATGCGAATGCCGGTATCAAATGACCTTGAGTTTGGCCCCTACTGATATGGTATCAAGCGACTTCATGAGATTCAAACAGTTCAGGCACAAAGCAACATAATTCACTTATTCAAGATCTTGACCAAGATCTTGATATCCTAACGAGCCAGTAAGCCCTGAGACTATCTCATGAATGACTTAAGTGTATGGTTCATTAGATCGATTTATCCGGGCTGCGAAAGGATCCACATTTGTTGATTATATACACAAGCTTGCCTGGAGAATCTCCTGTCAACGTTATTCCATGTGTCCACCTTTAATGAACTAATATGTCTATCACCTCAAGGACCACATTAAGAAGCTTAGGATGGCAATTACAGCATTAAGAAAAAACACCAGCCAGGACATTCTTAACTTTCCCCTTTCTTAAGGGGCACTTCCTGCCTGGAACTCTCAGAGACACTAAATCACTAGTTGAGTCTGCCCCTGCTCTAACCCCATAGGCTTTTGCGGGCCATAAGTAATTAAACTAAGTAGATATGAATTAATCGTAAAGAAACTTTCATTCTAGCCATGAAGAGCGCATAAGAATTATAGGCTATCATGCTAGTGACCTGGTGTTACAGCCTAACCCTTGGCGTTTGTTAATAATCTAGGAGCAGGATAATAATGGATCCCTTCTCAGCGATTGATTTTCCATCCCATAAAATTCCTTTGCTGTTTTTCCCTCTCCCCTTTCCTTTCCTTCACCTGGATATTAAAGTCCTCAGCATCTTTAATTCACCTTACAGTCGCTCACTTTTTGTGTCATTCACTTGTCACTTACTCCTTGAAGTTTCATTCGTATCGTTTCATGCGCGTTTAAGCCCCAGCATTTTACTCCTTTTTCACTCAAACTCAGAGTTTTTTTCGAGATTTCCCTTTCTTCTGGTATGGTAAACTCTGTTTAAACCTACTGTGACCACTAACCCAGTCCAGGATCTTTTCCAATGGACTCGACTTCTACTGTGACTTCTGCTTCATCACCAAGTCAGAAGAAAAGTAGACATCTAAGGAAAGGCTCATTTTTCAAGTCTTTCTCTGGTGATGCACCCTCAAGCCCCCAGTCACTCAATGGAAAAGGACCCAACCATAAAACCTCATTAACACTCTCACATCTTGATAAGCCATCATTCAATAGCACGCAGTCTAGCTTGATTCTTGACGACATTGACTCTAATCTACAGTTCAAACCCTCTCACCCTGCTGGCCAACCACGTCTACCATCACCCAAATTGGCTCCACTTCAACTCATCAACAGTCTCGATGTAGATTTTCGAGTCGACAACCATAGCAGTGCGGGCCAAAATCTCGATGATCGCAGCCCCAGTCAATGGGAACTGGAAACCACATCGGAATTGGATCGTGTTCAATCAGGAAAGGTATCAGGTACTAATCCTAACACATTCTCGGCTCCTGCTTTAGATCTTGGGGCGCAGCTTCCGTCAGCACCTGTGCCATTAAGAAGTACATTCGACCCTGGTCACTCTAAGCAGTTGTCTACCTCTTCCTTCGGCTCCCTGTCGAGTACTCATTCAAATGCCAGGATACGGTCAAAACACACATCAACTGCATCCACTATTTCCACTCTTCGCCATTTTTCCATCATATCCGTTGAGACTGCTTCAGCTAGTGTAAGTTCTAGGCTTTCTATGGATGGAGATAGTATGAAAACACCAATAGGTTCCACTGCAACAACATCAAGCATCCTTAGACGAAGTAACGTCACTGACAACTTAACTTCCATGTTACATGACGATCTCAGCATTCCCCATTCACCACAATCAATGAAAACCGATAATAGAAAGCAGTCCTCCGAGTCCAATCAATCTAGTTCAGCTCAACAATTCAAAGATGTGAAGGCCCCAACTTTAGTTTTGGGTAACTTGCATCACCCTATTTCCCCTGCATATTCATCCCCTTGCAATGCCCAAAGCATTGATATACCCGGTATGGACTCTCCGATGAGTGAATCTTCCGTATCCTCGCCGTTGTCTTTGGTATCGAATGTCTCATACCGAACAACCCCAAATTTTACTTTACATGAGAACCTGCCCTCCAAGGTTAACTTTAAAGATGATACTCAATTGGGACAAAATGATGCAACTAACGCAAACATGCTTTCTTACAAGAGAGACCGAACGAAGAATCGCAAAACGGTTTCCAAGGCTAGCATATCTCTTCCCACTGGTTTGGTTGACTGCGAAACCCATTTCACTGCAGCTCCTGATTCAGATGGCAATTCTTATAAACGCGGACATCGGTCCAAGAATTCTGTCATGTCGTCGATATCCACTTCTAGCTTTTTGAAACCTTTTAAGCGAGACCCGTCACCTACTAGCTACCCCATTCTCAATGAGCCGCGCACTCCTCAGACCAGTACCAGCTCTGTACATCTTTCTGAACGTGCAATTCCACAGTACCAAGCACTCAAAAAACATTCATTTGCAGATGTGCGAAGGTCTATCATGACCAAGTCACCAACAAACGTCATGTTCCGCAGCTCTGCATCCAGTAATACCTTATCTTCCAGGAAATCGTTTCTCGGGTTTTCTTCCTTTGCGTTCCCTAGCGGTTCGAGTGGCGACGCCCCAGTGAACACAAGAACTATCATTTCATTACCGACACCTAATGAAACTTCTCGAGAAAAATTGAAGAATAAGCTCAGAGCAAGTTCTTCGCTTCTGTCATTAACACGGCCTGATGTGTTTGGC
This sequence comes from Geotrichum carabidarum, assembly GCA_030556585.1. Classification (NCBI taxonomy): domain Eukaryota; kingdom Fungi; phylum Ascomycota; class Dipodascomycetes; order Dipodascales; family Dipodascaceae; genus Geotrichum; species Geotrichum carabidarum. The sequence continues at coordinate 49,039 of JAKTUH010000006.1, forward strand.
TCATTGGCAGTCGCTGTTCCAGTCGAGCAGCACATTCTCTCCCAGGTGGAGAAACTGCTGGGAATGTGCAATGTCCCCTCTGTTTTGGACTTTCAAACTTATATTTATCGAGCCTTAGGTACTGGTGATTTTGAAAAGATAACAGAATCACCCTACAGTGATGTCTATCTACAAGAAAGCGCGAAAGCTGGGGAGTCAAAGACTTTTAAGATTGTTCCTTTTGGAAACGAGGAGCTGGATCAGTCCCCGATTGAAGATATCCTTCAGGAACTTGGCATTGCTCGTCACGTTATGTCTTTAGATGGATTTCTCAAAATATTTGATGTTGCAGTTGTTAAGGGCAAATATCCATCTTCACTACTCTCATCATGGGATAAATTTAGATTGGCAAACGATTCTTTAAATGCCCGACCAGACGTATACACCGATTCTCAGTTGTATTGTGTGGTTGTGCAGGCTCATGCTGGTACAGATTTAGAGACCTATGAGCTGGACTCATGGACAGATGCTGAGTCGGTCTTTTGGCAGACTGTAGCAGCACTTGCTCAAGGCGAAGAGCAATTTCAATTTGAGCATCGAGATCTTCATTGGGGCAATATTATGATTTCAGACAAGCTTAATTCTGAGGTACGACCTGAAGCTCTCATTAATCAGCTCACCTTATCTGACTCACTACCTCCAAGCTCTCCATCTACCATTTATTCGCAAACCGAAAGGTCTATCATAGAAGAGACTCGCCGTCTGTTGCTAGCTCGCAGCACGTTAAAGATTACGCTTACTGGCTACGCGTTGTCTCGAGCCAATAGCCCCGATGGCGGTGTTCTCCACCGACGCATGGATCATCCAGAGTTTTACCGAGGCAAAGGTGATTATCAGTTCGACGTGTATCGGTACATGAGAACGTACGTCATGGCGCAGAACAGTTCTACGTCAAATTCGATGCTAAGATCGGTGTCAGTGGCCAGCACAGCCACCAATGCGGAAGGAGATTCTTCCAATATGTTCCTGTCATCAAATGCTACTAGTAATGCTTCCTTGCTTCCCCCAACACCAACAACAGCCACATCAGCTACATTCCGAGACCTTGAAGATGTCGGTGTAGATTGGTCAACGTTTTGCCCAAGCACAAATGTCCTCTGGCTTCATTACCTTGTTGACAAGCTGCTGAACCAGAAGGAACTTGACCCCGTGCCAGCTATTCGGGGCAGTACGGGACGCTCATTTTCTCCAGCATTGACCAACAGCTCGACTTCTTTGCATGAAAGTTTGCAGGTCAACAGCACTGAAACGGGAGGGCTGTTGGGTGCTCCATCACTATCTAATCCTGGAACGGCTGTACCCGGGGGAGGTCGTAAATCTTCCTCCTTTGAGGGCGACTTGCTGGCGGACGAGGCACGTGCACGTAAGTGTTTAGAGACCATTGCTCGGGCTCTAGATCCGCGCAAGAAGCGCATGGGCGGAACTAATAAGAAGTCATATGGCTCGAGCTTGACTTTTGCAGATTTTGCAAGCGCTAACGATGTCCTGAAATGGGGAATCAAGGCCAAGGTGTTTCCAGCATATGCCTCGATGAGAGTGTAAACTTTCGGCAGGAAGAATAAAACCTTGAGAGTTTCCTGCGCAACAAAGAAGCATTACAAGTCCGATCTTCTCCGTTAGCAAAATATAGTTATCAATTTGTTTTTACCCTTGTTGCTGTTGTCATTGTTTATTATCATTATTATTTTTATTCCATCACCCCTATATCTTTGACTATCTTGTCCATTATAATTTTTCTACGGCTCTGTTCTTACGTTAACTGGAAAAAAGCTGACATGAATTAAAAGGAGAAAAGACTTGCATCGAGACCTTGTGACCTGAGTTTGAAAAAGCTAAAATATTTTTTAGTACTTTACAGTACGTAAATGGGTTTTTAAGTTAGCCGAGTTTGTGCATATGAAGGCCCTCAACGGGATCCAGACCAATTCCACAACAAGGTATAAATTGTTTTAATATTATGGTTTCGAAACGAGGAATTCATATAGAGCCAGGATCTTATTTTTCATTTCAAGGGTCTTTACGATTGTTGAATTTTGGTCCAGGTCTCCGGACTGCCAAGTGGTTTGGTGCCTCTGCATGATATGTTTGTGACGTCAGGCTTCAGCCGTACTAGATGATTCTGGGTGATTCATCCTGATGAATGACTGAGTCTATCAGCCATGTACCAGCCCCAAAGGGAGATGTGAAAAAATAAACATGATTCAATTGAAAATTATAGTCAATAATACCAAGAATTCATATGATAACAGCGGTATGAGTTTAAAAAAAAAAATGATGGGAAGAAACTGATTTTCCAAAAAAGTCTATATAGAAAAGTTCGCGATTATAAGAAACAAACAAGAGAATGGCAGTCAAAAGTGGCAATTGCAGAGAATGGGTCATGTTGAATGAAAATATGACTGTGCTGAGTATAGTTGATATGTATGGACGAGATATCATATAAAGTCGTGGATCAGGGTCATGATACTAATAAATAATGATAAAAATGAAAACTGGAGGAGTCAAAATAAGGCATTGCGAGATGTCTTCTTTGTAGTATGCAAGAATATTGATCAAAGACATGGCAGGTTAATCTCATGTTATATCAAGAGCCTTTCTGTCTCTTTTTTTTTTTTTTTGTTTTTTGTTTGTTCGGAAATCATGACGCTTGGAACGAAGCAAATTTAACACGGGAGGATGAGTGGAAACAAGGCGGAAAAATGGGGATTCAATGGACATGCTAAGAGCCGGGGCTCACAATCTTGCGTCGTTACCAGGAGTCAATAATGATTGGGGGATCAGGTCTTGGGAACGGTGGATTCTTCGGAGGCTGGGGAGGATCGAAGTGATTGTACTGAACAAGCTGCTGACATGATTTAGAGATGTTCATGAGAGTATGTGATATAACTGTAATTGGTGATGAGAGAGAAATGGAATGAAGAAAAAGTGAATTCTCTTAAATTGACAATTGTGGTGAAGAAGAAAAAAGAAAGAGAAAAAAGAAGATAAGATCCGATACTTATTATAAACCTATCCACGGACGCAAGCAGAAATAAGATATCCTAAGAGTGTCTCGAAACGCTTTGATCCAGTATTACCAAACTTGACCAGCATCCACCCTAGTATTCCAGTTCACGGCTATCGGCCATGTGACTCGAAAGCATAAAAACGTATGGTGCCTTTCCTGCCGTACTTAGCATATTAAATCTGACTCAACGGTACATGCGTAAGGCAAGTTAGGGTTTGTAAGATGGCAGTTTCTAGGTACCTCCGCTCTAGTAGCGAATTAAATATAATATGAATTTTATATATATATATTTATGTCATGAAATAGAATCAGATAGAGTAGGCAATAATCTTACTCCAGTTCGAAAGGTCATCTGCAACAGGAATGTTCCGGAAGGGAGTTTATTGTAATCGAAGGAAACAAGCTTAGTTACGTACAATGGTACTAAGAGCTACTTTTTACAATGTCAGCTCGCCATTGGACATTCTGACTTCATACAAAAAGTCAGGCTGGAACTCGGTGTAGAGACCCTCAGGGTCCGAGGTGCTGTCAAACGTCCACTGGGCCTCCTTGTCGTCAATTACATACTTGTGGGCGCCCTTCTTCTGTGCCAAGCCATCTACCAAAAACTGGATTTCGCATGACTTTTCCATGAGCGTGAAAAGATAGGCAGCCTCATCGACCGTTTTTCCTACCGTCAGAAGACCGTGGTTGCGAAGAATGACTCCCTTGTTTGTAGGGCCGAGAGATTCCGCTATGGCTACACCTTCGTCAGCCTCCAGAGCCACACCCCCATAGCCTTCGTAGACCGAGTGATGGTTGTAAAAATGCAAGACATCCTGATTCAGCATGTCCAACTGCTGGCCAAGGGCTGAGTACGCACGTCCATACGTTGAGTGGGCGTGACAAGCCGCATCCACGTCAGGTCTTGCTTTGTGCAACGCGCTATGAATCATAAACCCTGCAGTGTTGATGGCATGCTGGTTGCCGTCCGTAAGCACCTGCCCGTCCTCGCTGACGTGAACCATGTCCTCTGCACGCAGCAGACCAAAATGGACCCCCAGCGGGTTAATCCAAAACGTTGTTGGGTCTACAGGGTCTCGAATCGAGATATGGCCCGCGGCCCCTTCCGTGAATCCCTTGCGAGCAAACACGCGGAAGGCGCCGGCCATATGGTTGAGCATCCAAGTGCGTTTCTTGAAAGGGTCATTAAACGTTGGCAACGCATGAGGGTGTGGAAACCCACCCCAAGCAATCAGATCAGCCGCGTTAGGATTAGCCGAGAGCGGTGCCACTGCTGCTGGATGTTGTTCAGCGTTAGCAGAAGTTGGTGCCATTATTGTACAAACGAGTGGATCGAATAGATTGTTTTTTGTTCTGTCTCGAGAAGAAGCAAAATCTGAGGATTTACAAATGTTACAAGACATATTGCCGGCTGGATATCCGAGTACTATTTTATATCCTGAGCACCCCATGATATGGAGTTTTGGTCTGTTCCCAAGGCGGTTACAGCCAGCGAGCATCAAAAAATACAATACCCGCTGAGCTCGCTGACCTAGAAATAAAGTATTCCAAAGCAACATTTTTGCAGCTCAACTTGCTGAAATGGATGTGGAGTACTAAAGAGTACTCACACTTTAAGTAACTCTTTGCGCAAGCCCTTTTTTGCTCCTACTCATGGGCGCGGCGAAAGCTGGTGTAGAATGAGTGGGCGGCGGTAATTTTCAATCCCCAGTGGCTGATAACACTCGGCCTATATAAACAGACCAAATGAATTTCAACGCTTGCTCTAGTGTTATCATAGTCAACTCCACTTGATTTCAAAAATGTCATCTAGCACTACAACTACTACAACTACTTCGATTTCTCTGACCGGCGCTCCTACTGTCACTGCCAGCAGCACTCGATTCTGGGAAACCCTCCATGAGTCTTGCCAATGGGGATCTACTCCCGACGGTGGAATGAATCGGTTAGCGCTCAACGACGACGACCGATCTGTTCGAGAATGGTTTGTCGAGCAAGGAAAAGCGCTCGGTCTTGCTGTCAAAATCGACGAGGTCGGCAATATTTTCATGATCCGGGCTGGCGAGAACAACGACATTGCGCCCATTGGCATCGGATCACATCTCGACACCCAGCCTAAAGGTGGTCGATACGACGGAATTGTGGGCGTGCAGTGTGGGCTAGAGATCCTGCGCGCCTTGAACGAGTTCAACTATAAGACATACGCGCCCATTGCAGTGATAATGTGGACTAACGAAGAAGGGGCCCGGTTCCCTAAAGCAATGCTGGGCTCGGGGGTATGGGGACAGCAGATTCCCCTAGATACATGCTACGCTTTGAGGGATGTCAACAATCCCGGTGTTACGTTTTTGCAAGAGCTGGAACGAATCGGGTTCAAGGGAACGACCAAAGCTCATTATGAAGCAAACCCACTCAGCGCCCATTTTGAGCTTCATATCGAGCAAGGGCCGATTTTGGAAGCTGAGGGAATTGAGATTGGCGTGGTTGATGGTGTTCAGGGAATGCGGTGGTATGACGCTGAGGTGATTGGCGCTGAATCTCACACAGGTACGACCCCCATGAACCGCCGCAAGGACGCCCTTGTGGCCGCTAGCAAAATGATTTGCACCATTGAAGACACTGCCAATGCCTGCGGAGGGCTTGGCTCAGTTGGCATCATTAATTCGCTTCCTCAGTCCACCAACACCATCCCCGGGCACGTCGAGTTCTCCATCGACCTCCGTCACTCCAAGGAACCGTCGCTCGACGTCCTCGAAGAAAAAGTATTTGCCGCTCTCAACCAAATCGCCGCCGACCGCGGCGTTCAATTCAAGTACAACGCGCAATGGTTTTCTCGCCAGCTCGATTTCAACACCCGCCTCAAGGACCATCTAAAAGCCTCTTCGACCGAGCTTGGCCTCAAGTACCGGGTTCTTCAGAGCGGAGCTGGCCACGATAGCTGCCACGTCAACGTTCACTGTCCCACTGCCATGCTGTTCATTCCTTGCAAGGATGGTATTTCGCATAACCCGGCTGAGTCTGCGACGCAACAGCACTGTGTGCAGGGTGTTCAAGTTGTGCTTGGTGCTGTGATGAGATACGATGAGGATCTGAGAGCTGCTGCCAAGAACTGAAATTATAATGTAGCATGTATTAGTATTACAAAATATGATAAAGGGGGTATTTTTTTTTTTCAATGTTTATCGTGTTGAAGATCATTGTTTTAGTTGAAGGATCTTTCGCTTCTGGCAAAGTAGTAGTCGTTGGGCAGACTTTTGGCAAACTGAAACAACCACTTTCAATTCTCGATTGTCCATCAACCATAAGTTGAGCCATCTAACTAGGGATTAAAAATATGAATTTCAATATTTAAATTCATATGAGCTCCTTTTTAAATGATTGTTCGTGTTTTACAAAAGCCTTTTTTGTAGCAATGGGATCTTCAACTTGAACTCAAGAAAGCAGTCAAAACGCAACAATTGCACCAAAATTAGTTTTAAAACAATTCAAATTACCATTTTGAGTTTTCTATATTCAATTGAGCAATACTATCAATTTTTTAAGCAACTTCCATGCATTTTCATAGGCTTACAATAATCACAATCTCAGTTTATAGTCAAAAGTAATTTTTTTTTCAATAAAATTGGCCGTGTGGTCTAGTAGTATGATACTCGCTTTGGGCGAAGGCAGCTAACCTGTCTACATACAATTCTGCGAGTGGTCCTGGGTTCAATTCCCAGCTCGGCCCAGTTTTTGTTTTTTCTGTTTTTCAACCCAAGTCATTGTGTTCTGAGAAAGTTAATTCATGGCAAGATACCCTCATGAATCAATGTGTATCTACGATATCAAGCTGAACCAGATAGTTCCCATCTAGAATCCACAACAGTACGTAGTCTTGTGACTAGTATACAGATGCGAGGATATATATATATATATATATATATACAGTGTCATATGACGGCTGAGTGTATAAATCGTATACGTCAAGATATATAGTCAACTGCACTTTGTGAAGGCACTCAAAAACACCCAATTGATTGTTTCTGCTCTTTTTTACTGCCAATATTTGATATCTCTCATCATGAATCCAAAGGGCGCCGTGGGCTAACACTGGCATAACTGTCACAACTTTATCAATACTTATGCACTGCCAGATTATGCATTAATTACCACACGAGAGTATCACGGGACTGATTGTGATTAATGAAATTGACCAATGAAATCGGTTTCCGAGTACCCGACATTCCATTAATTATAGAACAAGTACAGGTTACCCTACATTACCACCTACATTGATAATTACCGTTTTGGGAAGCCATAGTTTGTGTATACATACACAACAACTGTTAACACTTTCTCACACGTTCAATGTAACAATCGAATTAAAGAAAAAAAAACAAAAAAAATCTACCCTTACCCTGAAGCAACTTTTATTTTCCCCCAAAAACTTTTTTTTTTTGCTGCAAAAACAGCCGCCTATAGGGAGAGAAAAAAAAAAAAAAAAAACCAGAAACCACCACCACCCAACTCATAACCATCACAAGGAACAACCGTCAATAGCTGAATGACACTGCTATATCGCGTCTGAACTTCGTTTCATCCTACTCTATACCTCAACCGATCATCTACCGCCAGCGATATCACCAGCTTCAGCACCACTCCAGCGACAACTACTATCATAATCCTCAACTACCAAACGTTTTGCTTATAAAGCGGCAGTTCTAAGTGAACCATCAACAACAACCCGCCTACACATCCCCCCCTATGAACTATGAGCCGATCAAGTCCCTCCCCTGTGTCGATATTACCGCAGCAACAATCATCCATGCTTCAACTGGGTCCCATATCAAGTTCCCACCTACTGCCACCCCCAGCTTCGCATTTGTTGGAATATTTATCCAGTAAGGAGGGCAGCAGTTTGTTTTTAGACACCACCAGAGTTGGCATTCGCAGACTTTCTAGTAAGCAAGAACGGCCGGAATGTGCCAGCAATATTAAATCTCGACATGCAAAGGAGCAAAGTAAAGAGGGCGCCCAACGGCGCCTAGCCACGTCGACGGCTACAATCGTTATTGATACTTCGTCTATTTTATCCACGCCTCCATCATCACAATCCTTCTCCCAAAACTCCATGTCGCAGCTTCAAATGAGGTTTCGTCCAGCGTCCTACGCGAAAGGCAAACTCACAACCTCATCTGACAGCTTGGACACGGAGTACTCGCCAGATGAAGATGAGCAGCTTGCTAGTAAATCTATACCGCGGCTTGAACCTATGGAGAGCTCCAAGTATGACCCGTCAAAAGATGCTACTTTGGTCAAGGGCATTCTAAGAAATGGAACAACGAGAAGACGTAGTACCAGGCCTCTGAGACACGTACGCTTCGACGGCGCGTGTATCTTGGCCTCAAGATGCATAAAAGTCGCAAGTGACGACCAACCCAAGATTTCATTTTCAGCCGACGCTGAGGATGATACTGACCAGGATGAAGCCGATGATGAGGACTATGAACAGTCTCCTACCGACGAAGAAGATGAGGAAGACAGCGACTCAACAGACGACGAAAGTGAGGAATTCAACGAACCAGAAGGTGCTAGTGACGCAGCCAAGGAGGTTGTGTCAAAGGGACTAAAATGTTTAGAAGAAGAAGAAGAAGAAGAGCGAGAAGATACAGATGGAGAAACCGACGGAGAAACCGACTTGGAAACCATTGCGCAAATTAACATGCTTCGTAATCAAAAGATTCTCATGGAGAGTCCTCAAACATCCATCTCGCTAACCGAGAACACCCTCGATACCGACGGGTTTGGAAAAGCAGTGAGTCTAATGTCAAATAGCGGGTTCCCGCCCAGCAGTCCCGAGCCGGCAAATGCAGTACTAGCCGCCGATGCGAGCTTTTCAGAGGCACAGCCGGAGTTACTGGCAACGCAAACTTTTGCCATGGGCCGGAATGGGGTCAAGCGCGTGATTGCGCGTACAAATATGCATTTGTTTGTGCCCCAGGAGTCACCGTACAAGAAGCGGTGCCTGGGTGTGACGCGACGACTGGTGCCCAAAACAGCGGCTACCACTGGAGCGTCTTGTGAACGGTTGACGACGAAACTTGAGTCAAGACCGGCTCAGTCACCCGTCCTCTAGCATTTGCATCACTCTCATTACCCACTATCACAACAGCAGCAGCAAGTAAAATGCCAACTAGGGTTGAAGAAATCTTGTTTTCATTTTTTCCCCTTTTGCACTTGGATTTTGGCTGTTGCTGGTCATTCTCTCTCTTTATTTATTCCGCCCAAGTTACGATTCCTCTTCATGTCCGTCTTTTCAGTTTCGGTGTCTTTCTTTCACTTCTCATGTCCTGCCATGATGATGCTTTTCAGTGCCCGTCTTTCTTTTGATTGCGTTTCTCACAAGTTGCTGATGATTGTCGTTTATTATTTGTTTCCACCAGTTTGTCTCGTTCTATTGCTTTTGTGTTTTGCTATTTTTTTTTTTGTTTCGTTTATCACACCTAGTAAATTCAATCTGTCAGATGTTTCTAGTCCTTTGTGTTCACTGGCCAAGTTTTTTTTAGGCTGGTTTGAAGAAAGTGACAGTAGCGCGAATTGGATTGAGAGCTTTCATAGTGCAGGTAAGCATTATAAGGTTCTATGAATTGAAATCAGCCTTTGGGGTAAGTTTATCCAAATTGGATTGAAGCGAACATCATCTTCAAGCCCGCATGCATCATTTCCAGGGACGTTCTTGACACGAGAATCGAACCCTTGGAAGACCGGTATTGCATCAATGGCTCTCCATCGAATCCCAGTTGTGTTAAAAGATTGATTTTACAAACCGAAACCTAGCTCGATTGTGTATCACTCTTATCTTTCATTATGTATGACTTGCTTTCATTATAAAAAAAAACATGAGGCTCTTTGCTTAATTACAGTCGGCTAATAACCTGCTCAGCAAAGTGCTTGGTGGAAGCAGTTCCCTTCAAGTCACCAGTACGGTTCTCCTTGCCCGAGGCAATGGTATCAAGAACAGCCGCCTCGATCTTGACAGCGTGCTCCTCAAGACCCATGTGTCTCAACATCATGACAGAGGAAAGCAGCAAAGCGGTGGGGTTGGCAAGACCCTTGCCAGCGATATCGGGGGCAGATCCGTGGACAGCCTCAAAGATAGAAACCTCGTCACCCATGTTGCCAGAGGGAGTCAGACCCAGACCACCAATGAGACCGGAGGAAAGATCGGACAGAATGTCACCGTAAAGGTTGGGCATGACCATGACGTACTCCTGGTAAGGAGCAGGGTCGGTGACGAGACGCAGACAGGTGCTGTCGATGAGCTCGGACTCGAGAGTGATCTCGGGGTACTCCTTGGCAATCTCGTTGGCAGTGGACAAGAACAGACCGTCGGAAACCTTCATAATGGAGGCCTTGTGGACGGCCAAGACCTTGGTCTTGCCAATCAAACGGGCGTACTCAAAGGCGTATCGGAGGACACGCTCCGAGGCCTTCTTGGTGATAAGCTTGATGGACTGGACGACACCAGGAACAACGACGTGCTCGATACCAGAGTACTCACCCTCGGTGTTCTCACGGATGAGGACGGTGTTGACATTATCGTAAGGGGTCTTGTAACCTACAATAGACTTACAAGGACGGACGTTGGCAAACAGGTTGAAAGTTCTTCGGAGAGTCAAGTTAAGAGAAACATGGCCCTTTCCAACAGGAGTGGCCAAGGGTCCCTTAAGGGCAACAAGGTTCTTGCGAACAGAGTTGACGGCGGCTTCAGGGATAGTAGTCTTTCCGTCAACGAGAATAGGAGTAACGTCAACAGGTTCCCACTCAATGGGGACCTTGGCTGCCTTGTAAATATTCTTGACAGCCTCTGAAATTTCGATACCAATACCATCTCCCTCAATCAGAGTAACAGTGTAGTTTCCCTAAATACCGACATTAGACTGAATTCTTTGGCAAGGCAATGACCAATATCATACGTTTGCGTTCTTCTTTCCATTGAACGAGGCTACTGAGGTAGAATAGAGTCTCTAAAAATGATGTTAGTTTCATTCACATAATAAAGTCGTGGTGGAGCCAATCAGTATGGACGGCTGTCTAGTGTGTATGGCAGCCTTAAAAAAAAAAAAAAAATCCCCTTTCAGAGTTTGCACCCCGCCGATGCCAAAAGCAACCCGCGCGTTTGAATGCTGAAGACCCGTCAACCAGATCAAAAGCTTTTCATCGAAAGGCCCACGGGGCCTGACTCTGATTCAATTGATCAAAGATGGCCGGGGGTTTCACCGTGAAACTGATTGGCGGAAGCCCGTCAAAACCATCAACTTACCTGAGAGCGTAAGATAGGTGCAGCAGCACGGAAAATGGATCTAGAGGACAGCATTGTTCAAGCACGCAAAAGGATGAAAGATTTTCAAGACAAATGGAACAAGGTCAAAAGCAAGACACAAGGTTTTGGATCTCCAGGTTGAAGTGAAAAGAAAGAGAGAGAGCGAGTAGAGGAAGTGAGGCAGCCAGTGAAGGAAAATAAGAAAAAGAAGGACAAAAAAATGGATGCAGCAAAATAAGCATGGCAGGATGATGGGTTAGGGTGCACTCATGATGCTTGAAGATGTTCACAAGAGCCTATTGAAGCAGTCAAAGGCTTTTGAGGGCTTGACCCCAAGACTTTGAGAACAACCGAGTATTAACGCAAAAATGGGTTGAGATTACAAATGTTAAATAATACTAAAGAATAGCAGGTGTCCAAGGGCTGTCTTTAAACACTGGTGAAAAGGGTCCAAACCCCCTTGAGGTACCCCACAATTTCGTCTCCTCCAAGCTTACTCTCTCCATACAAACGGTCCACGAACGAGATGGGCACTTCGCCGATGGTGTATCCAAAAGATCGTGCGCGCACCATCATCTCCATCTGGAACACGTAGCCTTTGCTCTTCGTGCTGGCAATAATGTTTTCCAGGGCGGGCTTCTTGTAAAGTCTGAACGATCCCGTCAGGTCAGACACATTAGGTCTCAGCAGCAGGGTAGCCAGGAAGTTGGCGCCACGAGAGACAAGCTTGCGCTTGAGGTCCCAGCCGTAGACACCGCCGTTGCCGGCATACCGGGTGCCGGTGACAATGTCGTAATCGTGCTTCTTTTGCAATGCAATGAACTCGGGGATGGACTCGGGGTGGTGCGAGAAGTCGGCGTCCATGATAATGACAAAGTTGCCAGTCGCAAACTTAAGACCGTGAACATAGGCAGTGCCAAGTCCAAGTTTGCCAGCGCGAGGCTTGAGCACAATTCTGTCCTTGCCGTATACCTTGATCAGCTGCTGGGCAACCTCCTGGGTTCCATCTGGTGAGCCATCGTCAACAATGATCAATTCCCAGTCAAGAGAGCTTGCCAGATTGTTAGCTACGCATATCGAATGGATTCAAGAGCTGATGATCTTACTTTTCCTTGAAGGTTTTGGCAATCAGCCAAGTAATGATTGGCAAGTTCTAGGAAGGTCAGTCATCACTCAAAAAGAACCTTTGGGTTGTCGTTGTTTACCTTGCGCTCATTGTACGTGGGCAGAATAACGGTGTACTTATCTCCAGACATGTTTATAGATGATGAAAAGACGAACTTTATGGGATTGGAATAGAATCAACAGATCACAGGGAAGAGAAGGGAAAAAAGGAGAGGAATTCGAGCGTAAGTGGGAATTACTATTGTGGGTCATTCCTAGGAAAATTTCATTTTTTGTGAAGAGGACACGTTAATATGGGACCTGTTGGAATTTGGCCCTACCTATGCTTAAGCTTAGGCTTAGGGGCCTTACTCAATCATACTATGGATCAAGACCCAGACCATTTGGCGGCATTACAACGTAGATAGACTCTAGACAATAATTTTTTATAAGCGATAGATATATACGGAGTCGCGAGATTACTGAAATTTTTTCTTGTCGCCAACGGCCAACAGGCTCGTTGGGGTTTGTGCAAAAAAAGCAACGGAAACTCCTACCAGCCAATGCGGCAGCCAGATACCAACAATCACACCCCAGGTCCAAACGTCCAATCCTCTCCAGCCCCATAGAAGATTGTCTACAATTGTGTTAATATTTGTAGACAAGAGAGTGCCGCTTCGGGATGCCAGCCAGGAGATTATTCTTAACCAGGCCCATGGGGTGCTAACAGCCAGCAACAGCACAGATCGAATGTAATGAAGTCTGGCCTGAGAAAAGGTGGCAGTCTGGTCCAAAGGACGAATCCAAGTGAGAGGGAGGCCAGCAATTCCTACAAAGAAAGCAAGCGAAAAGTTGAGCATCCCGAGCGTGGTAAGAATTAATCCATGAAAGATCATGGAATAGGCTTGCGCCAGTGACAACGCTTGCGCAGGAATTTGAATTAAGCTAAGAGGAATGTGCTTGTTTTTCACATAAAATGCAGCAATGATTCTGATCGAATAGAGAGCCTGCGAGATGACCATACCGTAGATGACCCAAACAACGGCTTGTGAGTTGAGGATGTGAAGGGTAGCAAATCCAAGGAAAATTGAGCTTCCATAGATGCTAGACAGCAATACAAATGGAATAAATACGCTGATGCGACCAGAGATAGAACCGCCATTGGTGCTGGTCATAGACGCCGTTGCAATGTTGTAGATAGCCATCAATGGATAAGCAATGGCTACCATGAGAGCAGCAGGTAAATACGTTCCAATGGACACAAAGTTCTTCGGAGCCAGCAAAAAGTAAAAGAAGAAAGACTGATGAAAATGCTCAAGCAAATTGTTGATTGATCTTAACGTAGACTCCACAATGCGGCCAAAAGTGGTGATATCGGAAAGCCCTTCAGTTCCAAGAGCACGGAGTGTAATTGCATGAATTCGGTAACCGCTGAACGTATCAGAACCTGGCCCAGGTCCCATACCAGCCGAAAGCTGGGCCATGATGCCTCTAAAGAACGTCAGCGCTCGCTCGCTATAATGCTGGAAGCCGACATTGGTCATTCCCTGAATCACACAACGCAAGCCCTCATGAAGTGCAATCAGGATAGCTGTGTTTACCAAATCGAGATTAGGAAGCTGACCATTGAGACCCTCGTAAACAACCTCAACGCTGTCGAAATGATCGCTTTTGCTAGGGTAGTCGAGAACAATAGCAGCTTCAATGGCTCCAGCGGTATTACCAAGCGACGTGTGGTAAGCAGAAACCCATGATCTCATTGCAAGATGTGAATCAGAAGTGACAACGAAAATAACATTCTTGGACCAAATAGACCATTTGCTCAAGTACCGAGAAAGAGCAACTACCAAGGCGACGCCTCCGTCGTTGTACTCTCCGTCTTGATTGAGCCAAGGGGCCACCACCACCATGGCTTCAGTGTTTTCACCTCTTGGCGCGTGCAGAATGCCATAAACGTTGGAGCCATTGCGCTTTTCAGATCCGTATTGCATCTCCCAGTCTTGAACCGAAGTCTTGAGACCAATACCTTCAAGCCATCCCCGGATCGCTTCTGTTCGCCTAAACAAAGTTAGTAAGCTTTCCAAATTCGTGAAGGTTCGTTGCAACTCACTCCGAGCTGGTCTTTTCTTCCAGAAGATGAATCTCTTCTCTATAACCTCTCACAATATTCCACTCCGATTCGCGGAAGTATGTGTGTGCTTGAGCAGGTAATAGGGCGTTCTCGGAAATATATGTGTTGCGATACTGGCCAGCCATAGGCAAGGTCAACAGCAGGACAATTCCTGCCAGCGCAGAAATCAATGACAGCCCCGGTAGTATCCGCACAAGTTTCGAGGCAAGGCCTAGACGAATTGCCACTCGTTGAATCACCTCAAACAAGCCCATCTTGTGCTTATGTGATTCTTTTCAATTGTGTTTGGAGTTGGTGCTACGTGTGGGCAAGTCAGAAATTGGGAGGAGGTTTCTTGATCGTTTTTGCATTACACACGTTGGAATATTTCTAATATTGGAGGGCATTACAGCTACCAACAGAATTATGGCTATTAACTACTGACTACTTAACTTAAAACCATAGCTATTGACAGTAGAGATATATAGGTTCATTAAAATGTAGATCCAGCTAACAAGCTGGCTGCGTTTCGTGCATCTACCAGTGTGGGTTCTTCAATAATGCCGCCCTCTTCTTCTTGGTCCTGGTCCACTTCTCCGCCGGTTCTAGCCGTGAAATCCTCTCCAAAATTAGAAGTAGGGTCACCAAAGTCTTGAGCACGAGCCTTGCGGTCACCACTCCAACTATCGCCCTTGGTGGTTTGACTTTGAGCCAAGGGAACACCGCGGCGGGGAGGCTGGCTCTCCCGGCCAAGGCGACTTAGGCCTCCGTTAACATCAGCAGCACGGACATCAACTCTAACAGACTCCCAGGCACTCAGAGAACGGCGCTCCGATTCAATGATTCGAACAACATACTCTGCAATGTAGTTTTTCACATCGCTCTCTAATCTGTCCGCGAGAATAGGCTTCTCAATGAGCATATTCTCAGTGACTCTGCGCACCTTGGTTGTAAGCTGTTCCTCTTGAGTAGTGGCCTCCTCGAGAAGGGCAATTGCTTCATCAACCTTTCCTGGGTTGATATTAGTCGATCCCTTGAGCTTTACAGCCGTCTGATGCTTGGACTTGGTGTTGGCTTGGGCCTTGGCCAGCTCGCGCATGAGAAGGTGACGATTGGTCATAGCTTCCTTGGCAACATATGTATCCTGTGTAATCCAGCTCAAGCCATCACCCAAACTCGATGCCTCAGAAGTCGCCTTGATAGACTCTAAATCTCCCACAGCAGTAATGACTTTGCTCAGCTTACGCCACATGTGAATCATTCCATGGTTTTCAATCTCGGTCGCAGAGTACTGTGAAAGCTTGCCGCCAAAATCGTTCAATGCTAAACCCAACGCCCGACGCGCCTTTGAAACTCTTTCCAACTTGAGATTTGTTTCATTGCCAGTATTGTAAAGCTGTTTGATAACAGGTCTAAATTGAGCCAATTCAATGACTTCATCGTGAGGAGGCTGCAGCTGCTTCAAAGCTTTACGCGTCATACCGCTAGCTGGGGGCTTTCGCTTGTTGACAGGCGAGTACCCAAAGTCAGACTCAATGAAATATGCAAACTCTTCGTCTCTAGCAAGGATAGGATTACTAGAGACTCGGTCAAGCCAAAGCTGCATCTTCTTTTTAACTTTGATCTCGTCCTCTTCTGTTCCTGCGCCAGCAGATGTAACCGCAGGAGGAACAGAAGGTACAAAACACTCTGGATTGGCGTTATTCAAATGCGCGCCAAACTTGAGAAATTCATGATGCGTTCTTCGAATATCCTTATAGTTTGTCGTTCTGAATCTAGGCAATGTGGACTAGGAGAGTTAGAAAAAGCCATATAGCCGAAGCTTTGCACATACACTGGCGTCAAACCGAAAGATAGGATCTTTCTTGCCTTGACGTTCTAGAGCTGTAATTCTCAACACCAGTTTGTATTTCTTTACCGGCTTTACAGGAGTTGGAGCTGGAGCCGGGGCCAGAGCCGGGGCCGGGGCGACTACAGGAGCAGGATTCTGAGAAGGTTCTCTAGTAGCTGTAGTGCCTGATTCGGACGCAGATAAGTCATTAGGAAGAGTGTCTTCCTCAGCAAAAGGGTTGGTTGGGGCTCCAAACCCTTCTGGTTCGTAGGGGACAGCTGAAGCCATGATAGATGTCTAGGTCGTACACTATTGGCAGAAGAAAAGAGTGCGAGATAAATTCCTGTGATTCAATTTGGGCCCTTGCTATCAATTGGCCTTGTAATCGCCAGAGGCAGCGTCGTAGACGTGAGATTCCTTAGGGGCTGGGGGGCTGAAGAGGGCGAGAAAACTGCAAGTGGTGGAATGGCCAAAGTTGGAATACCACTCCCTGGAGTAATTGGGCTATCTTTGTCACAGTTCTCACTTAACTCAGTCCAATGCACACATTGTTGTTATACTTATGCTTTATTCATTATACATGAGTCCAGACCACTCTAGAAACCTAATCATTGTCGACTCTTGAAATTTCACATTTAGGTTTCATTTGACCAAAACCATTAAGTTTTCATATTATGAAGATTTTGTTTGAATTATTTAAATGCCTGAAATAATAGGGCTAATATTGTAGAGCTAGGTTGGGCAAACAAGTTCTGTTCTTCAAGGTTCAACTGCCCCACAACCGAAATACAATGAGAACATCCCCTCGAACTTTTAAAAATAACTTGAGTCAGGATAGCAGTGATTTGCTTGATTTGCCTACAATGAAGTCCTTGAAATAGCAGATTGAAAGGACACATCACCTATCTATGCCCAATATGAGTGGGAGAATATCCTCCCATGAGTCTAGGGTTCAACCGATTTGATGCGTAGCCAAGACCATTCAGAAGTGGTCCAATTGACGCTGTTTAAATGATAGAAAGATTTAGATATCGCACGTCATATTACAACGATTTATAGAGTTGATCTCTGTCTAGAAACTATCCAGAAACTGTCCACCAGGGTTGCCTGCATCTGGCATGCTCCTGATCTTAACCTCTTCTATCCAGCTGGGTTAATCTCCAATTCACATTCTGATTCTTACTTGAGCTCTCTAATCTTAGGATTGTCAGTATGTATTTTGGAGGGAATTCTACAGATTTTTTTGATTAGTTCAAGCTGCATTACGCCAACCAATGAAGACTTAGTACAGGAAATGGATCACAAATAGCACTTTCAGGATCTCTCAAATGTATCTCGATCAACGCCCATGTAACGATCTCTAGATCAACTCCCGGAGAAGCTCCAAAGCAGCTCCAGACAGTCTTTCTGTCAAAATGTATACGTTCTACTCTCCC
Organism: Geotrichum carabidarum; assembly: GCA_030556585.1. Classification (NCBI taxonomy): domain Eukaryota; kingdom Fungi; phylum Ascomycota; class Dipodascomycetes; order Dipodascales; family Dipodascaceae; genus Geotrichum; species Geotrichum carabidarum. The sequence goes on from JAKTUH010000006.1 coordinate 66,871, forward strand.
TTCATCATATCTAGCTAGTGGCAGAGATTACTTCAACCCAGTAACGCCCTAGTCCCCCGAATAGATCTGGAAACAAAAATATCTTCAATTACACGTCATTACAATACAAAGCATGTAGATCAAAAACAAATCTTTCTTTCCACCGCATGTCCGCCCCATAAATAAGAATTGATTGGTTTAGTCACTCTTTAAGCCTTGGCCTCAGCACGACGGGCGGCAAGGGCCTTGGCAGTTCCGTGAAGGGCGTGCTTGTGGTTTCTCTTGAACTTGGGGTCGACGCCCTTAAGAGATGGGTACTTGAAGGTCTTGGGCTTCTTGATACCGTTGCGGTGAGCCTTCTTGATTTGGTTGTGGTTTGTGTGGTTCTTGGACTTGGACATTTCTATTGAGAAAAGCGTTAGAACAGGCTGTCGAAGAGCAATTCGGTATGATATAACTTACTGGGCGGTTGTGTGGATAGACGTCGAGTACTGGTCGAGGAGTCGATGTGAAGAACCAAACGGATTTTCAGAGTAAAAATTGTTTTTCTCATTTTCCAAATGCCCAGCTGGATAGGGTTATTAACCACGAGTTAGGGCTAAATTCTGTTTTTGGCAAATGTTAATTGTTGACTTCTTTAATAGGAAGTTAACAGTCACTTTTCACCAAAATCACACATCACACAAAACAAGAAAAAAAAAATTCAATTCTCAGCTTTTCTTCTTCAACTCACTTGTTCCCTTACCAGACAGACAAATCCGCCAAAAGACCGTCGCAATGGTAAGTTTAGGCCTCCTCCCTATGATGATGGAGTAATCATATACACCTACAAGTGTGTTCCCAGTTGAACAGTTTTATATTGTTCAAATGAACTACTGGCAAAGCGGAAGCATTGCCAGGTCTTTTCAAAGACAACACATGGAATCCCTGGTCAGTGGCTTGTCCTCTCCAGGCAAATACTTGTGAAACTTTGGCTGAGTCTCAACTCTTGGAGACTGTAGAGTGATTACCAAGTCATCTATAAATATTTTTTTGATATTTCTTAGTACTGACTCGCTCAATGACACAGCCCGCAAAAGGAAGAAAGCCCGCTCCCGCTCCCCTGAGCAAGTCTGCTCCCAAGTCTGCTTCTAACAGCGTAAGTGTTGAATCTTTTAGATCAAGTTGTGCCTTATTCTAACGAATATAGAATCCTCTCATCGAGAAGCGTCCTCGCAACTTCGGTATTGGCCAGGCCATCCAGCCCAAGAGAAACCTTTCTCGTTTCGTCAAGTGGCCCGGCTACGTTCGTCTGCAGAGACAGAAGAAGGTTCTTAATCTCCGCCTTAAGGTTCCTCCTGCTCTCACTCAGTTCCAGAACACCCTGGACAAGAACACTGCTGCTCAGGCTTTTAAGCTCTTGAACGGTTACCGCCCCGAGACCCCTGCTCAGAAGAAGGAGCGTCTCACCAAGGAGGCTGCTGCCATTGCTGAGGGCAAGAAGAAGGAGGATGTCTCCGAGAAGCCCTACGTCGTCAAGTACGGTCTTAACCACGTTGTCGCTCTCATTGAGAACAAGAAGCCCCAGCTTGTTCTGATTGCTAACGATGTTGACCCCATTGAGTTGGTTGTCTTCATTCCTGCTCTCTGCCGCAAGCTCGGAGTTCCTTACGCTATTGTCAAGGGCAAGGCTCGTCTCGGAACTCTTGTCCACAAGAAGACCGCTGCCGTTGTTGCTTTGACCGATGTGAAGGCTGCTGACAAGGCTGCCCTTTCTAACCTCGTTTCTACTATTCAGGCCAACTTTGGCGAGAAGAGCGAGGAGGCCCGCAAGAAGTGGGGTGGTGGTATTCTTGGTGCTAAGTCCACCGCTAAGATCGCCAAGAAGCAGCGCGTTCTTGAGAACTCCCTTCGTGTTTAAAAGTTTTAATGCACTTGTGGCTTTTTGTTTAAAAATGATTTTTTACGTATTTGCTGTATTTCTATTTATTTGATTTTTCACTGAAAATGACTTGTAAATGCCTTGTTCATATCAGTCTTTGTAAGTTGATGGCAGAGTCAAGAGTTTCAGGCTGGGAGGTTACTTGGTTGTCATAGAAACTAACCGCCAATAAGATCAAGGCCTTTTTTGATCTACCAAAATTGCCCGATTTTCTTTCTGCTCACCTCTTTTTTCTACCTTCTTTCACACGCACCACCACAGTTCTAGGTACTACGAATTCACACAACCATGTCTACCTCAATCACATCCCTCTGGACCGACCTTGTCGAGTCACTACTGCCAACTGTTGCTTTTGCTGAGGAGGATGTAAGTTTTCTTTTTTTTTTTTTTAATTCTGTTTAGTGATGATATGGGAGGGATGAAATTTTCTGACATGGCCTTTTTGATGTAGGACGATGAAGTCGAAGAAGAAGAGGAAGAGGAAGAGGAAGAAGACGAAGATGAACCTGAAGACCCCTACCCCGCTTTGCGCGAGGCCGCTGCTGAGGGTGTGTGCCACAGCTTCAAGCATCACTTTGAGGAGTGCATTGAGCGAGTCACTGCTGCTCAAGAAGAGCCCGACTACGCTGAGCGTGATTACAAGGAGGACTGCGTCGAGGAGTTTTTCCACATGGAGCATTGCATTAACGACAACACTGCCGGCCAGCTTTTCAAGCTCCTCAAGTAAATCATTTAATCTTGCTCGAAACTACAAAACTTGTCTTTATACATTTATGCGACCCTTTCTACACAATCACAACTCTCCGGGGCGCGCCGTCGCGTCAATGACCTTTTTCATGTAATAAATCTTCACCCATAGTTCTGTTTGAACTTTTGTAGATGCCGATGTTGACTTCGTAGTCGTTTTGCTTGGCATGATGATGTCGAGATGCGTACATCAGGGCTTGAATTTGGACGCATAGTGAAGCAAATTTTCTTTATCACCGTAGTAGGTCCGAGTTCTTCCTCTCTGTGATCGCAGCATTCTGTGCCCGCAGCAACCCGCTTACTTGGCCTGTGATGACCATGACTACGCCGTAAGTCGCCCACAAAAATGTCTTCAGCTGTCAAAATTTATCTTATTTGGTTGGCTGCGCTTGAGTCATTACCTTAAATCCAAGATGTCTAACTTTGATAGCTGCCTCAGAAAAGAAAAAGTAAAATAAAAATTTATAAATATTGGTTCTTTCTTCTCTCTTTCTATCTTATCTTTCCTACTTGCAACTTGACACTTAAAAAGACCGAGAATAACTTCCATGTCAACCTGATATTCCTCATTATGAACGGTGCAACGCTATTAAGTACGTTCATCAACGCTGGTAACGGAACGGTGCCTGTGACGCCCTCACCTTTGCGTGTAGCTCTCTCGGGATTTTCTTCGTCTACAAGTTTGGCATGCTGGATTGTGCTGCTTCTGCCCCAGCTAATCGAGCAGTGGAAAGTCAAATCCTCTGACGGAATTTCACTAGGATTCATTGTCATCTGGTTCATTGGTGATTTAGCCAACCTTATTGGGTCTTTGTGGGCCAACCTGCTGCCTGGCGTCATTCTGCTCGCGGTCTGGTTTTGTTTCGCAGATGGCTTGCTTATCACATCTTACATTTATTACCAGAACCTAAATAAAAAGCTTGTGAATGGTCACAGCCTCAGACATAAACACAGACATGGATCGGCTTCCTCGGCGACAACAGAAGCTGGAACCCAAAATGATCCAACTGAGCCCTTGCTGAACGGTCGCCGCAGAGGAGGCAGCAACTCTCGCCGCAAGTCGTCACTTCGACGACGCAGAGACTCGTTGAGTTCCATCGTGGATGCCCCAGTCACAGCCAAGGGCAGCATTCTCACTCAGTACGTTTTGCCTTTGGTTTTCGTCTTTGCAGCAGGCCTTGTCGGGTACTTTTTCTCTAGTGGTGAGGTTCCTGAACCCCCTGCCGATGACGATGATGGCCTTGCGACAGGCCCCTTGGTCCTCGGCTATTTATCAGCCGCACTATACCTAGGAGCTCGAATTCCCCAAATTTACCAAAACCACAAGAAGCGATCCGTGGAGGGCTTGTCACTATTATTCTTCATCTTTGCCATGCTCGGCAATATCACCTACTCTGGAGGTATTCTGTTTTACAGATCGGACTTGCATTACATCATGCTTTACTTACCCTGGCTCTTGGGATCCCTTGGTACAATCTTTGAAGACATTATCATTATGATCCAATTCTACGTTTATAATACAGCCAGAGGAAGTGACTCGGCCATTTTAGATTAAAGACTCTTTCAGCAGTCCTTTTCCTTTCAACTTTCTAAACATTTTTTTTTTTTCAATAGATGCCTTTTATGAACAAACAGGAGATAAAGGTGAGGCGCTCAATAGTGTTTAAGCTGAAGTGAGTGTTTCTGGCAATGCCATGATCATGACAGTCAAACTAGTCCAGCCCAAAAAGTGCTTGACACCCTGGCCCTTGCCAGTTTTCGAGTCATACTGTTCCCATGCAAATCCGGTCTTTTCCCAGTTGTCGTACACATTGTTAACGATATTAACACGTAGGTCCTTGTATATATTGGCTGCTTTCTCTCTGAACTCAAGGCTGGCATCAGGGTTCTCGCCGTAGCGCCTCAATGCCTTGAGAATCATGTAGTTGATGTTGACCCAGATGGGGCCTCTCCAGTAGTTCTCTTCAGTGCCAAAGTACTCGTCAGATGCAGACAGCGATCTAATGCCGTACGGAGTCCATAGCTGGTCGGGATCAGAAATCATGTCAAGCAAAGGCGAAAGCTTCTCGTCAGCGTCGGCAACTGGAACCAAGTTAAGTAAAAACGGGAACAGAGAGACGTATCCTTTGTGGCACACAAATGAGTCTTCCTCAAAGTCGTCAATAGTCTTGTCGCAGTAAGTCATGTCTTTGGCGCTCCAATGCAAATCAGCAATGTTTTTCTCAATGGCAGTCTCAATAACCTTGTAGTCTTCAGCATCGTCCTTGATATCCAAAAACTCGGCAAGCTCCCGCATAGATCGGGTCATCATACCTATCCAGCTGATAAGATCTACATGAAGTTCTCCTGTGTGAGGTGTTGTAGCACGAGGGTAGTCGTCAAGGCCACTAGTCAAGCAGTGGCTCGGGGTGCGGCCTCTCCAGCGGTATCCCTCGCGCGAAGAAAATGCTGTGCGATCCCATTCCTTAATGTTACCCCTTTGAGTGCGGCGGAACCATTCATAATGTGCCTGAAGCTCAGGGTAGATATCACGCAAGTACTTGGTCACAAGCTCTGGTGATCTCCAATGAGCAGTACCTGAAATGATAGGATCCTCCTTATCCTTTTCGCCGCCAACCATGCTATCGAATTCAAACTCCTGCTGTTTCTTGCCTTCGTAGAACTCGTCCTCGGCCATTGAAGCTTGGACAGCTTTAAACTTTTCAAGAATAGACGACAAAAGCAGCATCAGGGTCGGAGGGTTTGCATAATGTGGGAATTGAGTTTGGAACTCTTCAGGAACCTTAGATCTGGCCTCGGGTCCAAGAATCTGTTCACGCGCAATCCAGCCGTCATCATCGATCAATGCGAACCATGATTTGAGAATTTCAAGAGCAAGGTCAGCGTCATACTCAAGAATGGGAATCAAATGAAAACCTTCATCCCAGTAGAAACCGCGCGGGAAGAATGGACGACTAGGCACACTTGTGAGCAAAGATGTGGCACGTTCTTCCTTAGCATTGCTTTTGCCTTCTTTCAGGGATTGCTCAGCAGCTTCCCAGAACCGCTCTTCTTCCTCTTCGTATGCCTCACTGTATGATCTATCAACTATGCTGGAACCGTAGAAATAACCGACGCCACCGATAAGATTAGAAAACATTTCTCTTGCAAATCCTCCATATTTTGAGAGTTCCTTTGAGAATGGTGCTTGAAATGTAAAAGCCTTTGCAAACTTGGATTCAAATACTTCTTCTGACTTGTTGAGCACAGAAATAAAACTGGCAGATGAAAACTTGGGATTGGAGCGCTTCTGGTTGAAAATAATGTCAAACTCAAACGGACCTTCAAAGGTACGCTGAACCAAATGCAAGTTTCCCTTCATTTTATGAATCGACTCAAGAGAGGTGATAACCCAAGGTGGCAGAGTTGGATCTTCGCTGTACTGTTCGTAGTACTTTTGAATAGAATCCTGCATGAGAGTAACAAAGATATCGCGGGCTTTCCAAACATTATCGTCAGGAACTCTCAAAGAGATATAACGGGCCTTTTCAGCAACCCTGGACTTGGCCAGCTTGTGTGTGCTTTTAGGATGCTTGTTCTTACCCTCCGTAATCCTCAAATCAAAGGAGCCCAAGTCCCGAGATTTGCCTACAAGCTCAATGTCTCCAGCCAGTCCGCTGGGATCATCTTCGCTCTTAAGATCGAGCTTGCCTTGGCCCTCCAAGCCAGCATAGAATACCAGCGTCGTTTTGCGAGGTCCCCCATCTGGAAGCTTATCAGGTACACCCTTAACCCGGATGGCCCAAGCGGTTCCCTCCTTATTCTTGATAAACTCCGTCGTCAGCTCCAGATGCTGCTCTGTGTCATGAAAGACCTGAACTCCACCAGATCGCGGATCATAGCGCTCCCAACCGTAACCCTGCATAACATCATTCGTATCGCAAGCGTGTCTGATCTTGCTCAGCCCCTGGTAGTCGTCAATATTGTACCACATCAGTCCAGTCATGAGGGAATGCGGTAGGCCACGCGGCCGTACCCCCATGTAAAGATTGGATCTGTACGGACCCCACAGAAGAGACGCTTCAGAATCTGTTGCATACTCGGCAAAAACAAGAGAAGCCACGCAAATGACCAGAAAAGTCAATTGAGGAAACAGCTTGATCTGTTTCATTGTGGCCAACGTGGTTGTTAGGTCTGAAAGTCGCTGTGATGAAACATGCTAGACATGTCAATAAATCACGTGAATGGTCAAGAATCAGCATGCCAGTCAGAAGCCACATGCTATCATGATCTCGAACTGGCGCTTCATGCTGGCTATTGACGATGGTTAATTCCTTAATTTTATAGAGCTAATTGAGGTGTAGAGTCCTTTGTCTTACTTCTGTGCTGTTTGGCACAGTTAGTTTTGATATCTTTTGTGAGATTCATTTCTCTAGATCTAGACTTGAAACTCTGCAACCCCTCCATTATGCGAATTCAAGTCCTTACAGTAATCACATTAAAAGCGTGTCTAATTTTGGTTCCTTGGCAATATACAAAATCAGCCGCCACGGGAGGTCGTAGATCATTACGTTTGTTGATCTCAAACGAATACCTTATCCGAATCCTTCGAAGCCTAGCTCAAGTGATGTCATTCAACACACTTTTCGCATATCTACCCACTTGGCAAAATCAAGCAGTTTCAATTGTCTACCACTGAGCTGCCAGTAATAACTTGTCAACCGGTTTAACTACCAAGTCGGACTCGAGACGGAGTTGAATCGGATATAAGAAATAGGAGCAAGAATAAGCGATACCTAAACTGAAAGGTCAGGATAATTTCCTCGACGTCACCTTAGGTGCTTTCAAGCCAGCTCTTTCCGCAATTAAGCGCATTTAGCGGAGGAAACTTTTGATATCAAGAGCCGTCATTGTGAAGTTACAATTGCCAAGTAGCTCCGTTAAATTCAGATGCGTTATTGTTGCTCAACTGAACTGGTAACGTTTTTAATTAAAAATGAGTGCGCCATCAGTTCGGCCAAGAAAGTTTGGTCAATTATTTGCCTAGATCGAGATCTAGAAGAGTGAAACCAGTGGAAAGCTGTTGGAGATAAATAAAGAGTGGAAAAAAACAAATGGCTACACAAACCTGGAGTCAGCCTTGCATGAATGGCGGACTTAGGGTTGACTGAAGATGACTGGGCTCGAACAAACTTGAGTTTGATATAGTGAATTGAATCACACAATCTACTACTGCTTCATAAAGTGGTTAAGTTAAGCATCGTTTTGAAAGTTCAGAATTGCAGAGCATGATGATATGAGAAAAATAGCCGGAATTGAGCGCTGAGATATGTGTGCTATTTGAATCAAGCTTCGAACATTTATAAAATTGGTTCGTTCCGAAGGTTCCTGGTTGAATGATTCACTTTCATGTATCAGTGACTAGACTATCAATATCAGTAATTGAAATCCATTTATAATTCAATTGATTTCAAGTAAGAATATCGAAAATATATATAACCTTTCAAGCCACTTTTCAATCTTTCATTTTACATTTTTTTTTTCTTTAATATTCATGACTTCACTCAATCTCTTTCCAAAGACTTCAAGCAAAACCAGTACAAGCTCATCCAGCTCATCTAAAAACATGTATCCCGCATCATTCAATACCATGCTCTCGTCAGACTCATCAGCAGGCAGATCATACGCCGAGTCGACGAGTAGCTATCTGTCCAGCGCGGACACACTTTACGGCCCCTCGAACTCGCAAAAATATACTTGCCAAGTCCCGCCGTCGATAGCTGCCATTTCGCTTACGTCCGCGTACAGACCCTTGCATAGGACCAAACCCCCAGCTCAGAGCTCGCTCTTGTTCCCCTTTGTGGCCCAGGACAAAAGCTCTCGCTGAGTGTGGCTGCTGCCTTCTAAAGTGTTATTTCTGATCTTTATTTTAAATAGTTGATAATATATTATTTGTTGTTAAATTACATACTCTGTAGGCGTATGGCGAGTTTGTGATCGTGTTCAAAGGCCCATCCACTTCATTCGTAAAATGTCATGATGATGGTCACAATTGTGCCGATCTTATTACCCCAGGAAAACTCTATTTTGTATTGTACCTCGAATGAAACAAACCAGGTCTCTACACCCCCGTAACCTTATTCCATTGCAAACCATGTCAACTCACTTCAATTGGGAGGAATATGAGCTATCTGCTGTCACCAAGTCGTGATGGTTTTTTTAGTAAGTATGGCGGCGTAAAAGCATTTTGCTGCTCAGCATTATTTTGGGTTCGGCTTGGCGAGGGTGAAGAAGCATCTGCACCCTGACCCAGCGATAATATCATAATATCATGGGCGACTAGATCAAGCAACGCTATACCCTCTTTGAAGAGGCCACTATTCTCTCGCTTTCACCTATCGCACCACTTTCATTAGACCATCATACCCTAATAATACTAATACCAGTCAATGCTTTCATTGGATAGCCTGCCTGAGGAGATCCTGCTTGCGATCTGCGATTTTGTGGTGTACGCCGATTGGAAAGAGTGCCAGTACAAAAATGCGCTCGCCCTCAATTGCCTGGTGCCCCTGCTAGCCGTCAACAAGCACATTCGTCAGGTGATCGGACCCGACACGGTGTGGAGCAAAGCAAGGTACTCGTGCCAGTTCAATCTGTGTAACCCCACGTTTGGATACAAAGCTAAGCGCCGCGACCACTTCGGCGTCACGGAGCGGCGAGGCGAGCTGCCGGCTAGGTATGTCACGATCAAGACAGACTTCATCCATTCGATGAGGCACCGTGTGGAGCGCATGTTCAAGTCAGCGCCCGAGGAGAAACTACAGTCGGTGGCGGCAATTGGGCGGTATATCAGGGTGCTCAACGTGAATTACTCGCCGGTGCTGTCGCAGGCGGATTTCTATGTCAAGGACTACATCTCGGACCGGCTGTACTCGAAGCGGGCAATGCGTCGCGAATTGCAAATGTACGCAGATATCTTGGGTATGGTACATCCCAAGAGCATGCCCCGGTTGCAGGAGCTCCACATGGGGTACATGTTGGACGCGGCGGGCAAGTCAGGGGAGGTGCTGAACCACACTTACACGGCCCTGGGCAACGCGCTCGAGTGCTACAAATCGCCGGTCAAGCTGCACCTGGTGACTTGCAACGTAGATCTACGAGACATCAAACGCTATAACCTAGACAAGTTCGTAGTGGACCTAAAACTGTACCGGCAATTGATCCATTTCCTGGGATGGCCATACAATTTGGCTCAAATGCCACAGATAGAGGACTTGGAGATCACGTCCACAGACGAGCAAGACCTGTTTCCAAACTGGGTGCGCCTGTGCGCGGAGCGGGACGGCCCGGTTTATAGCCTGTTTGACCATGGCGCCAGCAACCTGAAATCGCTGAACATATCGAACATCGTGGGCTGGCCCATGGGAAATTTCAAGTGGTTCCCTCAGAGTGTGCAGGAGTTTACGTGCAGCTCTCAGTTTTTTGTACCGGTGGAAGGCAGCGCTACGGTCAAGCGAGAGGCGTTTGACAGGGTGACCAAGCTGACCGTGCTGCTTATTTGCTCGGTTTCAAACGATCTCGAGCCCCGCCCCAACCACAAGCTGCGCACGCTGCCGTTCTTCAACCTGAGAGAGCTGGCTATCGAGCAGGACTCCATGTTCGACTCCGAGTATATTGACGACGTGCTGATGCCGGCCATGCTAGACCTGATGGACAAACTGCTAGAGCTAGAGTGGCTGCTGGTCGACTCTCTGCGCAGCTGCCACGTTAAGCGGGTAGTGCCCCTCATCCGGAACCTCACCGCCGCCGAGTTGACCATCATACCCATGGACGGCGAGTTCCTCGCCAGCGAGTGGTGCGCCCAGGGGCACAAAACGCTGCTCCACATTCTCTCGTCCCCCTCCTGCCACCTCGAGTCCCTCTGGCTCGAAAACGAATGCGGCATAGTGATCCCCTGGGCCGACCTCAAGCAGCTTGCCTTATCCGACGCGTGCCCTCGTCTGCGCTACATTGGCACCAGCAACACGCTCGACGAGTCCTTCTGGTACTCTTCAGTGCTCCAACACAAATGCCTCCAGGACTATACCGAGTCCGCTTTTGCAGCGTCCGAGTTCTGTTTTGACATGGTTCCCAATGTGACTGAGGAGGAAGACGAGATGGACGGCAGCGCGTTCGAGGACCCGCCGTGCGTGATTGACTTCATGGAGCTTCGCAACCTTCTACGCCAAAACCACGTTAGCGTTGAGCCAAGCGCTTCCGGAATAGACTCAGCTTAGACGGCCGGGGGGTACAAACTCCCCAGGCTTTAAGCAGGAGCTAAAGCGGCTCAGAGACGGACAAAAGCCAAAACTATATTGCTAAAGGGATAGACCTTAAGCACACTGAGGCAGTTGGTAACAGATTTTCCTGGCCAACACGCAGGCAGGCGACTTAAAAAAGGTCAATAGGTCCGTCAGGGCTTGGCTGGGAACACGTTGCTTCTAAAACTGATCATTACAAATTCAGCGCTAGGGCACACATGTGTCTGATGTATCGATATAAGCTATAGAGATCATGGTCAAAAAGAAGTTCTTGGAACAATATCAACACATGCATGCGCAGTTCAGAAAAAGTTTTTTTTTTTTCTTCAAAACAGCAAATTTATTCCGGTAGACAACGCGTTCAATGACGTGAAATATCTTTATAAGCCGGCGTTAAGACGGACGAGACTCGGAGGTTGAAGAATTGAGTTTAAATTTTGTTGCCAACTTAGTCAGGGCGGGCGGAATAATTCAACTTACAAGGTTATTGCGTGCGCCAAGCCAAGCCGGTGGAATAATGCCTCAGTTCCGGCGGCCAGGCCGTCGGCAGCACCGGAATAAAGAAGAGAAAGTTTTGCCATGCATATATGCATTTTGTTACTATTATGGCGTTTTTACCGTTACCTAAATTTGTAAACAATAATTTGAACCGATTTGAAATTAAAACCATTTGTAAAATAATGTAACGGCCGTGCGTGGTCTGTATATACATGAATTAATGGAGCGTGAGTCAGTCAACACCAGCAGCAACGCATTACACAGCGCCGGCCGAAGAATGATTACTCTTTTCTTTTCCATCCTTCTGGATCCTGTTTGGTTTGAAAAAAAAAATGTATATATAAAGAGCTTCAATCCTCCTCCAAGTTGAACTTTTTATTCTCATTCTCACACTTTTTACTACTTCTACCACTTTGCTACCACCACTAGCCCAATAACCTATAGCTACTACTACTCTACAACTTCCATCTAAAATCAACAATGGCTTTCAAGTTCTCCTCCAAGTTTTCCAAGTCCTCTTCCAAGGCCGCACCCACCGTCAGCCCCACCAGCAGCGCCAGCAGCACCGAGTGCGCCACTGAATCAATCATGGCCCAGCTCAGCCACTACGAGGTGCCGCCCCAGAGCACTTCCATCTCGCTCACCTCTGCTTACAGACCGTGGCACAGAACTAGAGTGCCTGTCAAGAAGTCATCGAACTTGTATCCGTTCCGGGCTACTAAGGCTTAAACCATTTGCAAAAGCCCTTGAAATGACTACACAAACCGTTTCTTGAAATTATTATTGCTTAAAGCTGGTAACAGCTGGCTTGGAGCTAAGCATCGTTCAACCGACATTTTTCTTGTCTTCAAAAAAAAAAAAGAAAAAAATATTGCATATGCATACTTTTGATTTTGATTTATTTTGTATCTTATTTATTATTTAACTTGTTACAAAACCTTGTTGTATTAATTAATTAATTTATTTATTCATCTAAACTGTTTTATTCTATTCAATCATTCATATCCCAAGGTCTTTTGATTTCACAGCCAGGCCAGTAGAACTCGATCAACATGTAATTGCCCTCATAGTATCCATGTATCATGTAATTTCTAAGCTTGAACTTTGATATACAGTCATATATATATATCCAAGCAAAGTTTTACTTCATGATGATTCTATTTTATTTTGTTGTTATACTCAAGTCCAATAATTAAGAATCATGTCTCAAGTTATCCCAAAGTTTTTTTTTTTTCTTTTTTTTTTTATTTACCTCTGTTGTCTTGTTTCCAAATTAGGTCTTTTGTGATCCACATCCCTCCATATATATCCCAGGATCTCCATATTGCCAAGCATGACAATGGCCAAGGCACAGTTCAGCCTTACCTGTACTTACTTCAGCCTTGCCTTTTACGCCCGTCCAATTTAACCGTTCGGTATTCTAAATGTTTAGAAAAGAATCGTGAAAATAATGCTTTAACCATGTTATATAACTTCTTTTTACTTTACCATTCATCAAATGTCGTTCTTGGCCTCTGGTCTTGTCTTCTTGCCCTTCTTCAATCTGTTCTTGTTTTGCTTCTTCCTATGCACACCTGTGAAACAGCTCGACCAGGCGCGTACGGGCATCCTTCTGACTATTGCTCATGTTCGTTCCATAGTTTCCCGTAAACGTGCGCAGCGCGCAGTACCACACCACCGGCTCATCATGGAACACAAGGCGAATAACGCCGCTGCCCACCGAGGCCGCGCTAGTTGCACTGCCGCTGCCTCCAGTTGAGCTGCCTACAAACGACGACGACTTGGATTTCAAACTCGCCTGTTCCCCCGTGGGCAACGCGTCATCTGTTTCGTCCCGCACAGGAAACTTCCAAGGAAGCGACGCCGACACCTGGTTCTGATTAAGCACCTTTATGACCTTTTTCTTTTCGTCATCAATCAAAATCACAATGTCGTCGCACACAATCACGCGGAATAGCGGCAGTGTGAACTTGAGCTTGTGCACAACTTGGTTCAGCACCTTGGGCACCGGGTTCGACTTGTTCAGTCGGCCATTGCCGGGTTGGCCAGGACTAGCTGGCATAGAGGGGTATTGGTCATTGCCACTCATGTAGTGGATAGCGTCTGGGACCTTGAACGTCTTGCTGGGTAGTTCCAGTCTCACCTCTGACTTGAGCAACAGGACAGCGTCTCCCAAGTACCTACGAGGAGAAGAGGCAGTAGAAGGGCTCAAGGTCTGTAGTTGCGTGCTCAAGTTGTACATTTGATCAAAATCGACCATGCGGCGCTGCTCGGCGGCCTTTGGCTTTTCCCGATCGATCTCAGCACAGATCTCCTCAAAGCCATGGTATGCATCATTCAGTTCTGGAGTAATATGTTGCAGCGTGCCCAGAACGTACCTGTACTGCTCAAGGCGCTCGACAGGCAATTGCAGGTACTCCCCAAGACCAGCCAGCTTGTGCGACTTGTCTGTCATACAGGTCTGGATCCATTCCGCTATGTAAGCGTCAGGGTGTCGAAACACAAGATGAGGCAGCGCCGCACCGTATTGCATCGAAGGCTGGTTGGCCTCCATAGCTGCAACGCGTTTCCAGAGCTGCACCAACCGCATGGACTCCTCCACGGCAAGTTCGTACTCAATGTACAATCGCAGAGTGTCGGTGTGCGTTGCAAACAAGTCAGCAAGTTTGTCCAGATTGGGATCGGCGCGAGAGATATAAGTATCCAGGCATCGCTGAATTGTGAAAAGCATGACATTAGAGTGTAGAGAGTAAATAGCAGGCAGGTTGACAAACAACTTAGCAGCTTTTGCTGGGCGCTTCTTGGACTGCACATAAATCACCATGAGCTCACCCAGACGGGCAACGTAGTTCTTTTCGCTTTCCACGAGCTTGGTCAGCAGCGAAATGATTTGAGCTCTATTAGGAGGAGTCACCTTGGGAATGTCCAAGTCGACAGTCTCTTCATCCAGGTACTGCTCCAGAACCTCCAGAGAATTCAGCCGCGTATGAATTGAGTTTTTCAGTTTTGATGACAAGCCTTGGCGTGGATGGGATGGATGGGAATTGATGCTGTGGTAAGAAGTAATAGGGGAAAGTGTCGCCGATTGTTGATTTGAGGTGCTTGAGGTGCTAGACATTGATTTGGCAATGGAGAGCACCGAATACGGACTGGGCTTGATTAGGTTGGTAGTCGAAAGCTCCCACACGTCGCGAAGTAAACTTAAAATGAGTCTTGACTTTTCGATTTCCGTGCTCTCTATGCGCTTTTGGGCCCACTTGTCTGGGTTTTGCTCGCTGCCCGTGCTTTGAATGGAAAACGAGCGGGACTGGTCCAAGGTGAGAGAGGTAATGGAGTCGCGGGACACAACAGACGGGGTAATAGGTGCCATCGAAGTGAGCATATCATCGTCACTGTCGTCGTCGCTATATGATGTATGGAATGATCTGGTGAAGTTGCTGACCGGAGTAGCAGAAGTCGAAGCGCCCTCCTCAATAATGGTATCCTTCTTTTTCTTGCTTTTTGAAAAGAAGAAGGAAGATTTTTTCTTTGGAGCAGTAACATGCGAGTGGGTTGGGCTTATGGAAACGACCGAGTCTCTTCCCCCGTCTCTAACAGAGGGTGATCGTCGAGCAGTAGATTTAAGCGCTTTGGCCTTTTTGGCAAAAGTCGACGATGAAATGTAGCCTGCAGCTTTTGAATACTCGAGAGCGAATTTCGGGCATCGCTCACAAAAGGCAGTGAAGCACGGATTGCCCTCGAGATCGATCACTGTAATATTATGAAAGGGAAGAAGTTTTGCGAGATGGTCGGGCCATGTGGCTATATTATTGTTGGGCACCCGGAGCACTCTCAACTGAAGTAGCGACTCTGAGACCCACTCGTCAATGCCGGTGAGTGCAAGGCCCTCGCCAATCAAATACTGCAAGTTTGAGCATTGCTGGATCCACTTGGGTAGACGGCCCGTGGTTGATATAATATCGAGGGCTGCAGGGGTGCCTGAGAGGTCCAGGTAGGTGAGGATAGAGAGTTCAGTTGAAGGAGCTCTGAGTAGGGGCAATTTTTGCTGCTGTTCCTGATGCTTTTTTATACTTGAGGGTGTAGGGGGCAGTTGTGGAAGTCTGGGGATGGATGCCTGCGGGGGACTATTTGAGTTAACAATTCTGGGAATGACGGCTGAAGCTGTTGAGGGGGGAGTAGTTGCAACGGCTGTAGAGTGCAAGATGACACCTTGTGGACGAGGCGGCCTGTGAGGAGGCGCGAAAGAGAAGGCCTTGAGGCGATCAATTTCAGTCTGCATTGGATTCTGGTTAAAAGTTGGGGTGGTGAAATAAGATTATCAGTGCATATGAAAGATATAGATAGATTAGACGGCTAAAATGCAAATGGCAAAAGTGAAGCGCAGAAGTAAATGGTAAAAGTGAAGAAGAAGAAGAGTGATTTGAGAGAGAAATATATATAAAAAAAATTAATCAACTATGGAAATATATGAAGAACAAACAAGGTGTGATGCTTTTATATATATATATATTTTCATGTGCATATGGACAGATATCGATCGATGTGGAAAAAAAAAGCAATGGAGAAAAATAATCCAGAAAAAAAAAAAAAAAAAAAAAAAAAAAAAAAAAAAAAAAAAAAAAAAAAAAAAAAAAAAAAAAAAAAAAAAAAAAAAAAAAAAATAGGCCCAAACGCAAGAGAATATACACAGAAAGAATCTTTTACTTTTACTGGCGAGAGACTGCTTTTGGTGATGTTTACGAGAGAAGAACTTTATATAAGCGATTTCATTGAAAAATTAATCAAAGTGGCCTTTATCATTGCTATCAATTCAAAAATATTCTCAATATTAGGAAGAAAAAACAGTCGTTGATGGGGGATAATTATTTTCAGTCCGTTGGAGTTGATGGGCAAGTGTTTTACGAACATGAGAGACCACCCGCTGCCAACAAAACAGTCGGCCTTTTCTAGATGAGGGTTTCAAACGATTGAATCATGATAATATTAGGTCTTTACTAGTGTTTAAACTACTACTACTACTCTACTTGAATATAAACAACTAAAGACTGCAAACTATACAAGGTTCTTCTTTCAAGCGCCATAAACCTTTTGTTCCTGTCTTTTCATCGTGCACAGTCCCCACAAAACCTTTTTTCACTAAGCTTAAGATCTTCCTTTCTTTTACCGCGCACCATCTAGATAATCTCTATATATATATGCAATATTTGTCTGCACAATGTAGGCCCGTACTGCACATGTATAGCTGACCAACTGATTATAATATCCGCCCTTGAAAAGTGTTTACATATATGTGCATGTCGGACCAAAAGAAGAGTATACGTGACTCAAGGTAATTATAAGGAATATTAACAGCTGTGCTTTTGGTGTTGTTGGCTGCTTCTAAACTTTATAATGAGTGCTCCGGAATTTGCACCATAATAAGCCCAAAGCATTGCATCCAACTGTATGGACTGAAAGAGCAAGACAAGCCTTTAGGGAGAGAAGGGCTGGGTATTTGCTTTATAACAGCACTGAAATATCAAGTGGAAAATTTGTCGTCGTAATCCTTTCCACAGGCCTGGTAAATTTAAAAGTTAACGATATCAACTCGCGCTCATTCTCACTTCATTAATACCTCTATGCTATATCATGACTTCACCTTCACTAACTTGGGCACGTTAAGCGCGGCACGCTGTGCAGACCTGGTGGGTCTACCCCCTTCCTGGGCTCCTATTTATATATAGCTCTCTAGAACTGTCTAAGTTTGATCTGAGCTGCTTGTATACCAGCTGATCAAATAAAGGCTAAGCGACCGGCGGGCGGCCCTTAAGCGATCGGTTGGTGGGCTACTCATAGAAAAACACTAGAAGAGCGTTAATACGGTCAGCAGAGCAGATGAACTGGGCTACGTTTGTTGGAAAAAGGGATTTGAGATTAGTAAATCAGGTAAATTGGATTAGCGCTGGAGCGCTTCTAGACCGATGGGAGGTTTTGATTCGGTCTCAGGGGTCTCTCAGTGGATGTAGTGTTGAAATGATGAAAAAATTTACGGCGGACGGCAAGTAGCTTAAAAGCATTTGTCTTTTATAAAAGCTGTTGTCAAAACGAAATCAAGCATGTTTATCTGCCCTGTGAACTTCAGGCATCTTGTCTTCGTTCCAAGCTAGCTCGTTGCAACAAGCACCAAGATTTATATACATCTATTTCCAGAGACCTACAGACCTTTAAATTACATCTTGTCTTCACCTAATTCTGGGGTCGTGTGTCAATGAAACACAAAAGGGCTCTATCAAGGTACACAGTCAAGGCGGGTGCAAGGAAGCGACTACTATATGCAGACATAGACCGCTACGCGTGCGTACGTATGCTATAGTTAGATGAACATGCCTAGCTATAGCTAGATCAAGTTAAATTTCGTTTATTATCTGCAGGAGTTTGGAATTAATTATAACGGGATCGATGAAATGCGTGATAGGGTCCTCTGCAGCATTTATTTCAGGCGCGTCACCACAAACAGCGTCGCAAGCACTGAATGCAAGCAAATGCCAGCTTATGCCAGCAAACTTAAGATAATATGAAAAGTTGGTCAGAGGTGACATGATATATATATCAGAAAGAACGGGGGAATAAGAGAGGATATTTTGATAAAAAACCTTACTCAACGTTAGAAAACGCTAGGAAACAGAAGGAAGAGTTGCCATATCTGAGAAATATAATCCATGATTTGAAGGACTGATAGATTCCAAGATTGAAGGTTTTAAAGAAATAAGTGCGTACTGATGTCGATCTTGAATCAATGGTTTGTTTGTACTTTTTATTTCAAGTGTAGGCGTAATTAGCATCTGGAGAGAAAATCCTATGCATGGCCAGTTTGTCTAAATTTTGGGGGGTGGGAGTTTTGTGCGCTCATATATATCCAGAACATGCACACCCACATAGTCCGTAAGTGGGTCAGTCCATTTGTGTCCACACAAAACTCCCAAATGTGCCTGTAATATCATCATGGAAATCATGCAAATGGTGAATATTGAGTGCCTTGATCGAGCTAACCTGAGTTGAAATCACCTTGAATATATCGCGTACATGATGAGCCATGAACTAGAAATAGCATGATACCAAGAACTTGTTTCTCTCTAGCTTTCAATTCTCAAGCTCACGATTTCTTCGTCAAGCTGACAAAAGATTTCGTGGTTTTAGGTCTCATAACTTTACTTTGACACGAAATAGTTCAGTATTGATCAAAATAAGAGATAGAATCAAGAGTTCAAACTTGTACAGACAATCGATATATATTCAAACATTGCAAGCTATTGAGCATCATCACAATCTAATTTATCAGGCTGTATTAAATGGCCATCTTCTTGAACGATACCACCATGCCGAGCAGCCTTGCGAAGCATCTCGGTTGTATGACATACCAGCTCTTTTTTCCTCTTATGTTGATACCCGGAGAGTTTAATTCATATAAAATGGATTTTTCTCGTGCAAATAACAAAACTCCTCTGAGTTGAAACCCGATGTTTCAATCACTGGTAGTTCGTAACAGAGGCTGATTATCTCCTCAGCGCCGACGATAAATCTTACCAAGGAAAATTTCTCTTGATGAGCTGCCCAATGGTAATAATCTCTGAAGGACTTTGGCAAAACCATAACTGTGGACTGTTTCATGATCGGGAATTTCTCTAGTTTCTGGAGAAGCACCGAGTGTTTAGTACTGCTAGTCTCACCAACTAATGTAGCAGATAATAGATAAAAGTATTTTCAGTGCGTAGGCTTATTGGGGACGCCTTTAGAATACAGCTTTATAATGCTTCCAACCCTGAAGTCACCATCAGTCAGCTTGCCTCTAACCTCATATCGAGGAGGCTTGACAACATCAAACTAATTCATCTCTGTTCCTGGAAATTTCTTTCTAATGGCTTGCTCAAGGTCTTCGATTGCCTCATGACCCACTCCGTAAGGCGAACTGTTATCATTTCTGGAAATGCAAATTTCTTGCAACGGACCATGAAAGCCTTCAGTTGGACGAACTCCAGTCTTTAATATCAGTTTTTCATGCAAGGTTTTAGTGAGCTGAGACATAAAGCGTAAACCAAGCTTATGACTGAGAGAATTTCCAGTTTGTTGATTAGCCTGGCTCTATCCTTTCAAGCTTATGACTGAGAGAATTTCCAATTTGTTGATTAGCCTGGCTCTATCCTTTCAATTTTTGACCATCTGTTCAATAGGAAAGCAACCAGAAATTTCAAACCATTCCGCACCAACGTAAATATGTCTTGCAAATGCAAAAGCGTGTGAATGGGAAGGTCATAAACATTTCAAGCTGTTGCTTGGTTTCAACCCCGTCGTCTTTCTCCAGCTGCGCCTGAAAAGCATGGCAAGCCGCTTGTAGGTTATCAGCATACTCAGATTCCAAGCTAGGGGGTTGCAGTATTCGCATAATACCAGTAATCTCCGCAATAAGGTTGAACCGCTTTTGTGAACTCGTAGGTTGCATTGACGCATGACTTCCATAATCATAATGAAAGAGTTTTCTCCTAGAAATCGTCAACAAAAAATAGGGAAATGTGTTACAAAAAGTTTTCCAGGCAATGGACTTCATCGCAGGCACTTTGAAGAACAAGCTGGTAATTTCGGAAAACTGATCACTACTCAAATCTAAAAAAAAAAAACTTTCAATGTTCGTACATACTCATTGATTCAATCAATTAAAGCGTCATATCTCACACGAGGAGAGCATCCTTTAATGTACGTTTCTGCCAGATATTGAATGAAAGGTCTCACAATATTTTGATAATTAAGAAGCATGAAATCAGCGAAAACACCTTGTGGCACGATTATATTACAAAGATTCTTTTCCAATAGGGCTCTAAAGTTGAGCCCCATATGCATGACCACTGGTCGATTGTCAGTGTTTTCAATCAACAACTCTCAGTCATAATTTGGATAGTCTCTGAGTTTTGCTTTGCACCCATTTGCTAAAGGCATTTTTTTCTCTTCTAGCATCTCTTAACCTCTCTGCTTGAATTCAGCACACAGGCGGCAAGGGAAAGTGGAGATTTGGCCCTTGGACCCCGTTAGCTGACTGACTGCGGCGAGATCGCCAGAAGGCATTCACCAAGTGTACAGAAACATTGTCTGTACGTTCGGAGCGTTCGTAAAACGCAGAAAACCCTGCACCCATGAGCGGAGTATAAGGAATGTGCTTAAACCAAGTTTGAGTTTTTGCACACATCACTTGGCTCTCTGTTTTTTGAAGACTTGAAGTAACAAGGTGAGTCTACATGTCTTAGTCTTGCTGGAAAATTCAAAATAGTCAATGCAAGAGCCAAGGGTTCACCACTATTTGCAGTTGTTGGAAATAGAGATTCACCATCTGTGTACAGCATGAGTGCAAACAATTCTCGTTGACTTCAATCTTTCCCATGCGGGAGTGTGTGTTGCTAATTTGCACCGTTCGTAGCAGCTGAAATAGCTGGGAAGACCAAAAGGCCGAGACTTTATACCGTTGTTAGGCTGACCAGGGCGATCTCGCTTAAATAGAAAATCAGGGTCCTTCATCATTTTTTTGAATAATCGGGCGAATCTTTTGCAACATCAATAAGGAACACGACACTGTAAGCCAAATGAGGATTTTTATCCACTTCGCAAACCAGCTCATTCAGAAGGTGTTCAGTGCGATATACCCTCGAGCCGGAGGAGAATTCAGTAGGAACCTCTGACGGATCGTCATAGTAAGGATCCACATCAGCTACCTCAAGTGATGTTTCTTCTGTTAATGGCATGTAGTCTGCAGGTAGCAAGTCTGAAATATCATCTGGAACTCAGAGATCGAGCATCAACGTTTGGAAGGCCGTATTTTGTGTGTAATTGTATATAAATGAATTTGGGATACACGCATCACACGCCAATACTCATAAATTCCCCATGGCCATTCAGAATGCTTAATTTTTCTTTAAAAAAATCGGCAATAGCGCGGTATAGCTTATTGCTCTGCGGAGGGGCGAAAAGGCCTGTAGGAGAGCGAAAAAGCGACTTCCATATATATATATATATATATATATGTATATAGCCGTTATGTGAGCTGATCTTGAGTGAAAAAACATTAATCAGCATTGCACATTACAAATACTTTATAATATATTACATAATACTATTGTTATTACGTAACTGGGTTGAACCCAAAAAAGCTTAAACCTTAACACGAACAAAGTTTTTCCGTATCAACAGCATTTTGGTAACACATAGCTTAAAAAGTTGAATGCGTTGTTTAATTGATAAGAAGAAAACAAATCAAGAATAAAAAAACATTGCAAGACAAAGCTGAGCTAGAATACTGTGTTTCACTTTAAATTTGGCTATTTTCACGTAACGTTAAAGACAAAAACCGAAAAAAGATTCTGGATTTATAACGGGGTTGCTTGATTGCTGATCCCCGATATCAAATTCATGCGTATGCTGGTTAGGTGGAGGTCTTATCAACGCGTGAACAAAGCCTTTTTTTTTTTTTTTTTTTTTTTTTTTTTTTTTTTTTTTTTTTTTTTTTTTTTTTTTTTTTTTTTTTTTTTTTTTTTTTTTTTTTTTTTTGATAAAGAGTTTTCTAGGAAGGTTAAAGGTAGGACATTTAAACCATGCATAGATCTATAGACCCCGTATACTCTATCAAGTAGCTACTAAATTTGTGAAGTACCATGGTCGGCCAGGAAATTGCTCATTTGAACAGGAGCTTTTTCCCAGAGTTATCAAAGAGGAGGCTTCAAGCCATTTCAAAACGAGTAATGATGACAAAACACCGCAATATACCGCTGGAGACGGGATGGCTACGCCGAGAAGTAATTGGTCAACGTGGTGACGTTAGACTCAGAAATCAAGGCACTAATATAGTATCACTAGATCACTCAAATATGCAGTGTTTGTTACTACCCAGGCCGTTTGCTGAATTCATTTAGATTCTGAGTAATTTCTTGACATCAGATATATACTAGTATCGCAGCGTTGCATTTTGCAGCATATTTGATTCTGCCATGGATGGAAAAAAAAAAACCATAGTAAGCCAAGTAAGCGTAATTTAACATGAACTTTTTTTTTGGGTTTTCCTCAACGGCAAGTCCATCCCTCCCACCAGTATCCACAACAACAAAATGCTCCCAAATTGTATGGTATAGTAGATATCCACAAACGTCAAAAGAGCCGAGAGACTTGGCCATCCTTTTCTCCGTACCAACGTATGTATATACAGCAGATCAAGATCAAGATCAAGAATGAGACTGTGACCAAGATCGAAAACCCAAGTTTGAAACCCAATTGCTAGCGGCAGTATCCGAGTGCACCTTAAATTATTGACCTTCGCACAAGTCCGACCAGCAGCAACCAGCGCGCACCAGCGCAGGTCGTCGTACTTGGGATCGCAACAATAGCAGACTCGACCGATGCTCGCACAACGCCGACGAGCGCAATCCCAGCAAAGGCTGAGCTAATCCGGCCCAAGATCTAGGCAATCCTCGACACCCAAATAAAGCAACCTCGACATCAACATAATCAGGTACTACAGCTGAAGCAACTCCACATCTCAAAGCAGCTAGCAACCGACAGTCGGCTTTTCCTCATAGATATATAGCAATCGCACCCTAGTTCTACTTTAGATGACTTTTTAAGACTCAAGACATTTTTTTTTCCCCCCGCATACGTTTTCTTAGCCCGTATACTTAACTGCCTGTGGAACCCTAATAAAACTTGAAGCAAAGTCAAATGCCAACCGAGGGCTGGGCATCTCCGCATTCTTGGATTTATGATCTTTAGCATTTGAAGCACTTTTTGGCCAGTCTTTTGCAATAGACTGTGCAGAGTCTCCTATTTCATTCCATGCCATACATGTATTGGAACTGCTTTCAAGTACGTTGAGTCTTTTGGTTAAGAAGACGACGACGTCATGGATTTTATTCCGGGCAGCTGGAGCAAAGTAACAAAAGTATACACACGCACCATTACCATATGGCCTGACCATGTCCACATACTATAGTTAGTTTGAATATATATAAATGATTACCATCAGTTGACAACAGGGGATCGCGAGTTGTGGAAGTGTGTATTCAAGGTGAGCCCACCACTCACTGCAGCAAAACTTCATGACACGGACTTGTGCATAGGCTTTTACAAGCATTTATAAGTGTGATTTGGGGCCATATATATGTATCTGTATTTTGAATGTGGTTGATGCCACAAACAAAGTCGTGAACTAACTGCTAGCAACCAACTAAACTGAGCCTGAACTACGCACAAGCAAACTGGCAATGACCAAGACCTTTTTGAACTGACGCCCCCCTCCCCTGGGACAGACTGACTTTGAACTTTTTTTTTTTTTTTTTTAAACTGACTATAGAAAAAGTGAAACCTTTAGAGAATTCACTTTTTTTTGTTTTTTTTAAAAATGTGCATAATGGACTGAAACAGCTATATATGGACTGTGAAGCTTTTTTATATTGATTATCCAAGAAGCTTATAATATATAGCCACACACCACTTGGTAAAGCTTTCATTTTGCTAAAAGGCCTTTTGGTGATTGTGTAGTCATAAACATCCGAGGTTTTAGCGATCCTTATTGCCATATTACCATATATATTGCCATATTGCCATATATATTTCTATATGGTGTTTTGTGTTTAAACGGTTTATTTCCCTTAAGCAATGTATTGCAATTGATGCACCAAATTTTAGTGGTTACATGATCGATATCATGATATCATCATCAGGGTCCTTTTTTTTTTGCAAACATTTTCTTAACCATGTTTAACCATGTTGGGTTGTGTTAACCAGGTTGGTTAAGCAATTAAAGTGTTACAATTCTCTCAAACGGGGAATCTAACCTGTTTTGGGACACATTTTATGGTTATCGCCACACACTGCTGCTGTTGTGACATTGATTTTAAAAACAAATTTCTTTTTTTCTTTCCTCCCCATGGCAAAGTCTGGAGTAATCCATGGCACGTATATATTAACATGTATACGCGTATACATATATTAGCACAGCGTGGACACAAGTTCAAGATCAAGATCTTTTTTCCAACAAATAAAAAAAAAAAAAGAAAAGAAAAAAGGACTTTATCTCTTATCAAATCTCAACGTTACAATTTCTTCATTTCTTTTTCTTCATTATATGAATTCTCTCTTGGTCTTTTATTTTGTGTGTAAAAAGATATTTAATCATCTCTTGTTCTCCTTCTTTCTCTCCTTCTTTTATCTCTACAAACTTTTAATCTCGTCGTTTATATACACCATTCTTGCATCTCCATATTCCTACAGACCACCCCGACCCTCACAATGCTAATCATGCACCCAGTACTACCCTCCATCCACAACATGGCCCTTCTCAATAACAACACAAACCCTGACAACACCAGCTCAAATATCCATCTCCTAATAACTCCGCCATCAGACTCGTCCTACACGCCGCTGCTGAATCCATACGCGTTTAAACACAACAAGCGGAGTAAGAATGTGAGTACCGACCTCCCCTCGCCGCCGCAGTCGTGGCCGTCCTCGCTCAGGTCGAATATGAGCACGCCCGCCCTGAGCCTCCTGAGCCCCGTTTCGCCGTCCACGTTCTTGAACTCTGATGACAATACCGACGACTGCGATGGCGACGATACCAGGGACTCGTGCTCGCCGCCGGGGTTGGCTACGACCATCATCACACCCCGCGTGTCCCCCGACCACACCCTCATTGACATCAACCTCGACCCTCCCACTCCCCTACTCCTAGCCCACTCCGTCGTCCCCTCTTCCCTTGTCTCTCTCGACAACGAGGACGAGGAGGAGCTGGACGACACCGTTTACCCCTTCTCGCTCTCGCTGGCCCTCGAAAGGGACCCCTTTGTCACCGACAAGTTTACCCCCCCGGCCCTGCTCGCAGACCCCGAAGACCCTTTGCAGAGCGTGGTGACGACGCCCGTGCACGAGACCGTCGAGATGCTGCTGCAGACAGACTACCCACAGCTGGACCCGGCGTCGGTGCAATACGAGTGGCACTTGCAGCGGCTCAAACGGAATAGGGCGAAGCTGGCGGTGTTGGGGGATACGCTGGCCACGGAGAGGAGAAGGAGAATGTCGGAGCGAAGTGCGGCCGCGGTGCCGAACGAAGAGCAGAGACGGTTTAGAGCCAGGCGATGAAACCCGTTTCCACATGTTTTTTTGGAAAACGGCTCTTTTAATTCTCATTATTCATTATTTATTTGTGCATCTCATCATGTTGTCCTTCCTGTTTGTTGTTTTTTTTTTCTTAGTTTGTACCTTGCTTTGCTTGTTCACCATCTAGCAAGCCCATTTGTAATTGTAGTGGCTCTTTTCATAATGCTATTGACCTTTTTTTTCTCTTCTTCTCATGTATACATGGTCATCTACATCTTGATCTTGATTTTAATCTTGGTTGTTGCAATGGTTTCGGAGAGTATCTGTAAACCGCTATTTCTAGAGCCTCGCACGCACGGCGTGGACTTTTTAAATGCGTGTTGTGTGTTTATGTAAGAGCGTAAACAAATACGACCATCCACCACCGCCGCGCGCCCAACCAACTCCAACGCCACTATATAGCAATTGATAGAAAATTTCTTTCTTTGAGCGTGTAGCGCCGCAGCCTGTGGTCACAAGGCAAGCCACTCAAACCTGCATATGTTATATATTCAAGCTCTCTGTATTTATACAGAGCGTATACAGTTTAGGAAGGGTGTGTGTCAAAGGTTAGTAATTAAGAAGAAGAAGAATTCTCAAGAAGAAAAATCGTATCTTGGTGCCTTGTACATATTGCATTGCCTTGAATCCGTATATATATATATGTCTTGGAGCCATGGCACTATGGCGTTTGGAATGGACATGACATGGCATGGCTCCATGCCATCTGTTCCTTTAGAATTCTTGCCAGCACAGCACAGCAAAACCTCGATAGATAGGCTTATCGAGCCCTTTTCACAGATTACAGATAGTCCATCCATGTAACTCCGTATTGAGTCTACAAAGAAACAAAAAACAAAAAAAAAAAAAAACTCATGTTCTATATATGTGAATTCGAAAAACTGCGCTGTAACCCTGCACCTTATCCCTGTAGATCTAACCAGCGACCTCCCTAAAATTAAATAAGCTTTTCAGAGTCGCTATCTATTGACAAATCAATATAAGAAGTTATATATATAGGTTAGAGATGGAAACAAACCGGCTTTTTAGGAATTCAAGCTTGGCTAGCACAATTGCGGATAAACTCAGGGGAAAGAGTGTTGGAACATGGTTTGATATATCAGGATTAATGGTAAACAGGATTACAAGTGTCGTATTGGAATCCAAAGGATAGAAGGGTAGAGAAAGGGACCAAAGAAGCTAGAGAGAAGAGATCGATGGAACATTGGAACATTGGAACATTGGAACATTGGTCAGGAAGCGTTCTGTGTCTGTTTTTGTATCATAAAGGGGTGTGACAGTAGGGCCGTTTGATAAAATAAGCCGGCCCCCCCTGCCTTCTTGGCTTTTGCTACGCTTATATAGATTTGGGCTTTCATCGAGATTGAATGTAACTGATATAAAATCTAAAATATATATAGGAAATATGATGATCAGAAGAATGCTTTAGATTATCCTGAAGGCGCTTGAATGATATCTCTGGTGATATCTATGGTGATATCTCTGACGATAGCGATATGACAGTGGTGATAGATATAAAGACCCAAGACGTATACTGGGCCCTTCATGGCCACAACCTGCCTACATGCATGCACATGTCAAGGTTTCGGTGCGACATTGGATTGGATTGGCACCTTCGATCCTAACCAAAGCGACCCAAGGCAAGGCTCTTGCTTTGGCCTTTATTATCAACCCTGCATAGGTCAACAACGTCAACAACAATAGACCACGGGGTTGTTTGTCCGCTCTCTTTAGTTACACTTTGATGTTACTTTTGTTACTAATAAACTGCCGATTATGTCACTTCTAAGCTCATGATCTTGATCTCTGGATCTATATGTAATCGGTGGTTACAAAAACTTGGGTTAAGTTACTGTTATAAGGTCCAAGGTCCAAGATCCAAGGTCCAAGGTACCGTCCATGTGCTTTTATGATATCTCGAAAGACAGTCAACCGAGAATGCAACTCTGACGTGTATGTGGACCCGTAAAGTACTAAATAATCTTATCTAGACCTATATAGTGTACTGTTGGTAAATTAAGCTTAAGCCCTGGATTTTTTTTTTTTTTTTTTTGTCTCCACTTTCATTTCACTACATCATATTATAACTATATAGACAACGCAAAACACAAAACAATGGTGGCTTCCCGCCCGCTTGGTATGTAGTCTGCCGCTTTTTTTTTTTCATGTCGCATTGTAAAGAAAAAACAAAGCTGATACAATTGGCTGCCTCGCATAGGACGCTTTGAGCAGTACATGTTCTACAGACATGAAATGAACATGTACACAGGCGTCGCTCTTTCCGGCGTCTACACCCGTTCACCTGGCGTTAAAGATCTATCCAAGAGCAGCCTTAAAGAAGAGATTTATAAGGCGCTCTCAATAGTGGTACACGGGCACCCAGCCCTGGCACTGACCCTGCACTTGCCAGAAGTCATGACGGACAAACAGGTCCCCACCTTTCAGTTGCTGGAAAAAGTGGACCTCGCAAACCACGTCATCTGGGCGGCCCAGCCCCAAGAGCAAAAGGAGGAAGAAGAGGAGGTAGCGGTGCAGCTGGCCAAGAGCTTCGAGCACATTGACAGGGTTCCGCCCTGGAGACTTCTGGTTTGTTCAAGCCAAGATGGAAATAGGGTCTCGGTCTCGTTTTTGTATCATCACTCGGTTGGCGACGGAACCTCTGGCCGAGTGTTCCTGGAAGATTTGTGCGATGCCCTCAACCACCCGTTGCTTCCCTCATCTCCATCTCCATCGCCGGCGACGCCAAATACAGAGGTGCTCATTCCAAAAGACGCCGCCATTCAGCCAGCACTGGAAACAGTCCTCCCCATGCCCCAGTCCTGGCTCACCATGCTGACCACTCTCGCAAAGGAGTTTGGGCCGCTTACAAAGACGCCGCGCGGTCTTTGGACTGGCACTCCCTGCACCGATACCGTGGCCCTCGGGCGGCCGGTACGCCCCCTTGTCAAACGGTTTGCAATTGGAAAGGAGGATATGGGGCTGCTGGCGAGCGAGTGCAAAAGGCGTGGGACAACGGTGACTGCGGTGGTGACCGCACTTCTGGTTGTAGCGTTGGACCGCGTTTTTTTGGATAGCGAGAAAGAAGGTACTGGTCTCAGTAGTCGAGAGTATAAGATGCTGTCGTGCGCAATTCCAAGAAACCTGAGGTCGCTCATAGACCCGGCTCAGGGTGTGCCTGAGGACGGAATGGGGGTGTACGTAGCTGGTATGGAAGTCGTACTCAACCGGTCCGATCTCCACCCTTCTCCCTCCTCATCCCCAATCTCTGAAGCAGAGGCTACGGCGGCAGCAGTCTGGTTCGCCAGCAAGGCCACCACGGCCGTCATTCAAAAAGCCCTCTCGCGTCAAAACTACGACCTGAACACTGGGATGCTGAAGTACGCGGGTCCCATTCGGAAGCTGTTGGAGGGGTGCATTGGCAAGACTCGCTCCGCCTCACTCGAGGTGTCAAGCTTGCAAGCTCCTATTCCAGCCCATGCCCAACACCCAACCCAACCCAAGCAGGGGCAGTGGACACTCGACGACATGTACTTTACGCAGCCTGCGAACGCAATCAGCGCGCCGGTGACGGTGAGCACGGTGGGCTATAAAGGTGGGGCTTTGAACATGACGTGTGTATGGGCACCGGAGTTTGTGGAGGATGCAGAGATTGGAGAGAAAGTGGTGAGAAAGTTTGGGGAGACTTTGAGGGTGGTTATGGAGGCTATTGAGTAGAATTATGTAGATACTAGAGTAGATGGTGTATGTATAGATGGATCGTTTGAATTGATAACAAATGTAAAAAGATTGATTGACCGAGCACATTGAAGCTCAGCATCTTGATCTCTAAGCTCAATTGCACAATCAAGACTTTTGATTAAGGGCCATTGGCCTAGCTTGTCTAATCAATAGAGTAGCCCTAATGCTGCTGATTTGATGATGGGTATGGTGTCTTATTGCCTAGCGACGCCCATAGTACGCGTCATCCCAAATAGGCAGTCTCATTACACGAAACCCCGATGCGGTCCACTTTGCAATTTTCAAAAATAAACATTTCACTCCACTCATCATCGACGCTCTCTACCTACACTCACACAATGGCATCTCCTCTCACGCCCCGGCGCAGGGACCCCCTCGACGCCGTCACGCCTTCCTCCATTAAACGTGCTCGCTTTTCAGACGTCCTAATGTCTTCGCCGTCGACGGGCTCGGTCTCCGTGCCTCGCAAATCCATTCTCAAATCATCGCCGTATCGCGGCGATCACAGCCAGGGCAGTGTCCACAGCGACAGCCACACCGGGTCGCCGGTTAGAAAGTTCAGTGGCAGCAGCGGTGCGCCGTCATTGCTGGATACGCCGCCGTCGTCTCTGGGCCAGCCGGCCCTGAAAGCAGCGCCGAAAAAGGGCATGGACTTGCTGACAGCCATCTATACCTGCACGCTAGACCTGGCATCGATGCCGACACTGGATACAGTTACCGCTATTGTGACCACTGCGCTTCTGACCGCCGACACACCGGCCCCCGTATCTCAGGCTGCACACCTTGACACGACCACGACCACGATCAACGACAACGACGGTGACCCTGCGACGAGCAGCAACAGCAACCCGATCATTGTGATCTACGGCGCATTCTACATCATCCTGCGGTCCACACGGCCGACGCCGCCGCAGAAACTGCTGCTGATGGCGAAGAGCGAGCAGATTCTGCGGTTTGCGCGGCGGGACTTGCTGGCGGCGGAGCAGGACGCGCAGCATGATAGCCTGGCGATCAAGCGGATCTCGTTGATTGTCAGGTGTGTGGACTATCTCTTGTTTGTGCGCGAAATAGCAGAAAAACTGGATATTGCCTTGGTGCAGTGGTTTTATAGTCATGCAATCACAGCTCTTTCGAATCCGCAAGCTCCAAAGGTATTTTTTTTTTTTTTTGTGTTTTGCTCCTCAGTAGGTTGATTCACTAACTTTTGCAGTCCATTGTTGGTGCATACTTTCATCTTTTCTCAAATCAATTTGTGCCCAGATCAATCACACAGGCCACTGTCGCATCCTTCCTCTCCGTGCTCAAAAACTCCGACCGCTTTTCTACTCAGAACCTGATCTCAGAGTCTCTTACCATCTTCCGCGGGTTTCTCCAGTCACAATCTCACTACTTAGTGCTTCAACAACGCCCACAAGACTGGCTGCCCCGCACAATCTACTCACTTGTCGATTCAAACGCTCAGGTCCGCCAAAAAGCGCTTCTTGTTCTCCAAGAATGCCTTAAAAAGCCCCGAGAACCTCGTGTGGGCAAGACGCTTGTTCAGATTTTCAAGACACCCCTGGACGATGGTGGCACGTCGTCAGTCATGCTCATTGACATGTTCTGCATGGCTTTTGACGATCTGTTCAAATCACCCGAGGACGCCGCGACCGCGGCCGCGATCTGGGGTACCGTGCTCCGCCTGGTTCCGACTGGCCTTCCTGATAACAATATTGAGTCGTGGGAGTTTTTCAGGCAGTGGATTGGGATTGCGCAGACCGTGTTTGAAAAGGGATCGCCTACGGCTCAGATCTGCATGCTCAAAGCCTGGCGCGAGTTTATTTACATCACGGCGGAGTTCCCGTTAGCGCTGGAGTCGACCAAGTTGGTGCCTATCGACCTTATCAAGCCCATTGTCACGCTGACCCGCCCGCTGCGCTTGTTGCTATCACCAAACGCAGCGGTGTCAGAACAGGCAGATGAAGTTTGTATGCAACTGCTGTACTCTTGCCTGAACCCAGCGTTTGCTACCTCCCTAAACACTACAGAACTCGATGTGTTTTGGACCGATGTGGTTGAAACCTGCCTGAGGCTATACCTCAAAGACGGACCTCACCTACCCCGGCGGCGCAAACGCGCTTTAGAGATCCTAGCTGTCCTGTTTCGGCCCAATCCGTCTAGCCCACCCAACTTGCGATCACCGCCCCGGAACAAGATTCGATGGGCTGTTGGCCGGATCATCGACGATCAGCTCAAGCTAATCGAGGTTCCTGCTCTGTCTGGCCTCTGGGTCAAGTCCAAATCACACATCATCATAGCTGCGCTGCTCAACACGGTGTTTCCCCAAATTGATTTGGACACGGATCCGTGGGTGGTTGTGTGGCAGAACTTTGTGACTCTCACGTTCCAAGCGCTTTACCCGACCTCTGCACTTCTACGCGGGCAGCGGCTGCCAGACGATACTTACAATGTCTTGCGCACTGTCATGAATGGCTCGGTCCAGATTCTGGAGGAGCACGCGACCCGCACGCCGAACCATAGTGACCAGCTGCTGAGGCTGCTGGTAGAGGCTTTCAATCCACTGTGTCCCCAGCTACTACTGGATAATTTACTTTTCTCGGTCTCGGTCAACGGGCCGTACATTATCAAATGCGCGTCGGTGACCCCTGGCACTTTACAGAGTTCTGAAAAACCAGCCCCACAAATAGAGGACACGCTCGATTTGAATCCAGTTTTGCTGCTGTGGACCATTGTGCTCAAGTTTGCGCCAACTCTAAGGTACAAGAGAGGTCTTTCAAATTCGTGCGAGAATAATTTGTCTCTTTGTGCGGTGTCAGAATGGATAATGTCCAGGACCCAGCACGGTGCATCTGACTTGGTTTCCGTGGTTGCCAGTATGATGTCAACCCCAGAGGCCCCTTTCACTCCCGCCTGGAGTGCTTACGAAGGCCAATCAGGGGTTAAATCTATGAATCAAAACATGGAAAGCCTAAATGCATATTTACAGAGTCCCGCCTGTTCCACAAGCAACAGGGCTAACTCTCCGCTGTGCAAGTGGCTCACCTACTTGACAGACTGTATTCGGCCGTTGTTTACTCTCAGCAAACGCGATTCCAAGGAACTAACCATTGGTGGCCTCGAGCAATCGGGCATGACGCCAGAGCAAAGAGCAGCTGTAATGCCCGGCGAAGAGTGTTTGATTTTCTTCATTCTTTCTTTCCTAGAATACAATGCAGATTGCCCCGAGCTCTATCATCGCACAGTCGAATCAGCGTGGAACGAGCTTTACAATTTCATAGCGGATGGACTTTTTTCCGACAAAAATAGTCCATCCCAGCCCACAGTAGCTTTTACTAAAGCAATTGAGTTTCTAGGCGACGAGTTGGGCCGGATGAAAACTTTGGATGTGCTCAGTGATACTGATTGGGCTACGTCAACCCTGGTGCTAAACGCAGATTCCACGACCTATGTGTATCGGGATCAGGCTTGCACTATAGTCATGTCTCTCCTTAGCCGGCTTGAAATGTGGGGTGTGCGACAAGTGGTTCAAGGCAAAACTTTCACCTACGAATGGTGCGACAGGGCAACGGCGTTTATTGAAAACTGCATTGGGGATGGGGTGGTTGGAATACATCTAAGGATGATTTTGAAGAACTTTAAGAAGCGTCATACAGAAGGCGCGGTACTCAAGAGCTTGAAGAAATTGGTGGCTCTCTATAGTTTGGACAACGAAGAAAATAGAAAGCTGGATGCCGAGGCGCGGGCCAATGTTATCAAGTACAAAGTGCCTGAGCCTTATTTACTACCTCTGGTGCCAACTCTGGCCAGCAAGGTCAAATCTCGATATGTTGAGGGCTTTTCAGTTGAAGATATGGACGCCAACTGTATGCTGCCACGTGCACCAGCCCCAGCCCCAGCCCCAATAGTCAATGCAGTTGCGGCGACGCAGGGACCGAGCGAGCATGTCAAAGAAGATCACTTTGAAGACCCTTTAGAGCAAGCATCAACTGTGACAAGTGCCCCTGCTGAAGATACGGCGGAAACCCAGGTGATTGCATCTAGTTTCAGTGCTTCAGTCTCGTCGCCTACTAAGCCTGTTCCTATCATTGATATATCACTGTCACCGCCCCAGGCTTCCTCGGACTCGCTCGATCCCGGCGTCTTTCAAAAGCGGGTTCGCGGTCGGCCCAAACGGTCAGGCGTAGAATTGGAACTGAAAAATTCTCCCATTTCTCATCCTACAGAGGCCGGTGCCGTGGACCCGGCTGAACCAGAAATTGTGGTGGCAGTGACCCGAACTACGCGATCAGTGTCTGCCGCCTTGTCAAGTAACCAAGAATCACCCTTCAAGCAAAAGCCCACTGCTTCCAGTTCTGAGCCAGCAGTTACACCAGCACCAATTACTTTGGCTAAATCTGAACCCGCAGGGCGCAAGCCCCAAAACGAAAAATCTGCTCAATTATTAAACAAAGCAGACTCTACATCTGCCACTGTTCCTACACAAGAACCTTCGGGCAAAGTTAAAAAGAAGGTCACACAGCTCCGTCGAACACCCCGTGGAAAGGCAGCTCAATGTGAAGAAGTCATACATTGCGGCAGCGAGGAAGATGACGTTGTGGTTGTGTCTCTCCAGCCTCCAGTTGCTCCTGCCCTGTCCCAACCCTCTTCAACAGCAACGTCTAAAGGCAGTACCGCTAGCAAGAAGGGCAGCCGGTCTTCGCGAAAGCGTCGGCGCACACGATCTGAGACCGTCGGTGCATCTGCCAGCCAGCAGCAAGATGATACAGATATGGATGAACCTGCTGCTGCTGCTGCTGCAGACAACCAGCCAAGACACAAAAAAGCACGGACCGAGTCTGCTCAAACGGCTACGGCCAGTACGACAACGACGTCAATAGGCATTGAGCATAGCGCGCATGAGCTGCTGCAAGCATTGGAGGGGTACACGTCTCTCACGGGCTCTGCGAGCGAGGATGGAAGTGTTCTAGACAAGACCCGGGTGTTTGAGTTGGAAACAAAGCTTATGCAAGCGCTGATCCAGACCCGGGGACTTGTCATGAAGATGGACGATACAAGCAATTGAAGTTGTCAATGCATTATTATTATTATTATTTTCAGTTATTCTCGTAATCATCATTTGTTTTTTCTTGTTATTATTTATTTTTATTTTCATTTTAACCCAAAAAAAAAATAAGCAGAGTTTCCAAAAAGCTAAATCACAAAAACAGGACTCGGGTGTGCCCGCTTTTAAGGTTAAGCGTGAGCACGGACAAGACCCACCAGAATCTCTGTTCCAGCGACTACACTGTCAATGATGGGGATATCGGGCCCCACCGCTCCCCGAATCGCGTCCTCCAACCCGGACAGGCCAGCACACCCCAGCACCAAAGCCTTTGCCCCATTCTGCTCCACCGCCTGCTTTGCGCACTCCGCCAATTTGGCCGTCACAACCTCCCCCGGCAGCTCGTGCAGCTCAAGCACCCCCAGCCCCGTGGAAAGCGTCCCAGCATAGTTATAAAGCGATCCTAGCATGGCTAACACCGCGTCGTCGAGCAGCTTCTCCCAGACCTTGGCCGTGGTCACCACCGCAAACTTTCGGCCGAGCGCAAGAGCGTGGAGGACGGACGCGTGGAAGATGCCGAGCACTGGTTTGGTGCCGGCGTGCTCGCGCAGCATGTGGACTAGGGGGTGGTCGGAGTAACAGGCGACGAGGAATGCGTCATGGGCGTCGAGCATAGGCAGCAACAGCGGTAGGCACGCGGCCGCAGATGTGATTCCCGTGGTGTAGGAGTCGATCTGGGCAGGTGCGTATAGTGGAGCGACGGTAGTTGGGGAGGACTCATGTTGTGAGTCGGCTGGACTGGAGGGGCCGGTGAAAAACTTGTAGGTGAAGTCTGGGGCCGGGTCCAGGATATGCATGAGGTTATGGGTGATGGAGACTGAGGAATTGGGGTTGATAATGAGTATTGAGGGCATGATGAAAGGCCGCTGGTGAGCGTAGTGATAAGGAGGAGGGAGAAGTGATAGCGAGGATAAATGGAAATCACAAACTTTTGAAGCAAGGACAAGCTCTTTGTTTACTAGAAGTCCCTGTTTGATTTGAGTCCGGAAACGAGATAAATCAGGTAGAAACGTTGGCAGAAAAGGTGGCCGAGGCGTAGAAATGAGTGGATAAAGTGAAGCAGATAAGTTTAGGTCCAATATCTGGCAAATAATAAGACATGTCTAGATAACAAAAGCAACTGATGATCAGTGAAACAAACCTTTTCAATCAGTTAATTTGAGAAGGTCAGAGAGGTCAAGACTTGAGGACTTGAGATTTCTAAATTACTCCAAGGGATTCATGGATTCATATTGCTGAGCTTGGGCATTTATATATATATATATCTTTCAGCCTCTTGTTTTAGTCTTCAGAACAGCCTGCACAAACCCCAATGTCTAAACCCTTGCTATGCAAAGTTCCCCATGCGCATTAAATGACCCTCAAGAGCGCATCTGCCTTGCATAGCTCTTCAATTGTTTCATGAATTAATTGCAAAGCTTCTCCTGACAAAGTCTCACTAGTCTCAGTGAGCTGAGCTGAGAGGGCGCAAGGCTGAATCAACTCGTAAAAGCCCTAATGGCTATTGCGCTTAGGGCTACGAGGGCAAGGGTATCTCCTTGTCGTATATATATAAAGTTTTGAATTTTTCAGCTGGAAAATTCCTTCCTTCACTGTATACGTCTCCAGCCAGCCTTGACATTATGACATTAATATCCAGGTCAAAGCACCGATATCGATATCTAGCATGGTATCGTTAGGGGGGCTTTGTAGACACTGTAATCGGTATGTCATTTTGATTTTTGTTTGGTTCGTCTGGTTCTGCCCAGTTTTCATGATGATTCAAATCAAGCATAGTTCATCCGAGGGTTACTAGCCCACTGATGATTCAACTAGAAATTAGTCTTTCGCTCCTATCTGACTTGTTTTTTTTTTCTTGATTCCTGTTCATCCGGTGTCTTTGATACGATTCTAACTGTTGTTTTCTAGTAATTTTGTGTAGACTTAATCTGATTTTTTGTATATGTTTTCAAATATCACTTAGTTTAATCCTCACCATCTCTTGACCATCTTCCATGTCTTTATAGCCCTGTATTAGTTAAGTTCCACGTGGATTTCATCTTTCCTATCTTCACAAAAATTATTTCGATCTCTCTCTAGACCAAATAGGTTCGATGTATGCCACTTTTTCGATTTCCAGATGGCGCATCGCTAATTTCATACATAAGCAAACAGCCACCTACTACAATTCAGTTCCATATACTATTCTACCCACACCAACGTTGACTTCTTCCATCTTCCATCTTCCATCATCACCCCCCTCCACCCACTTCTTTCCTCTGGCATCCATCCATCCTTGTCATAATGAGCGGTCAACTGCGTCTGCTTGACCTGGTCAAGCCCTTTCTGCCCATTCTCCCTGAAGTTGAACTGCCTTTGAAAAAAGTGCCTTTTGATGAAAAACTCACCTGGACCGTAGTCACTGGCCTGACCTTTTTCGTCATGAGCGAAATGCCCCTCTACGGCATCGTCTCCTCTGATTCTTCTGATCCCCTCTACTGGCTCAGAACCATTTTGGCCAGTACTCGTGGAACTCTTATGGAGATCGGTACCACCCCCATCGTCACTGCTGGCCTCATCTTTCAGCTGTTTGGCGGTGCCCATCTTTTGGATGTCAACTTTGACGTGAAGACTGATCGTGAGCTGTTCCAGAGCGCGCAAAAGCTCTTTGCTATTTTCATCACCCTGGCTCATGCTCTTGCTGTTGTCTTTTCTGGTCTGTACGGTGCTCCCAGCGAGCTCGGCCCCGCTGTTGTTTTCCTCCTGATCCTCCAGCTTCTTGGAGCCGGTTTGATGGTCATCCTGATGAATGAGATCCTCGACAAGGGATATGGTTTTGGTGATGGTATCTCCTTTTACACCACCATCAACGTTTGCCAGCAAGTCTTCTGGAAGTCCTTCTCCATGTCAGCTAACGATTACGGCCGTGGCACTGAGTACACTGGAGCTATTACTGCTTTCGTTCACTACTGCTTCACCCGCAAGAGCTTCAAGCAGGCAATTGTTGAGGCATTCTTCCGCACTCATCTTCCTAACTTGCTTCAGGTCTACGCTACTGTGTTCACCTTTTGCATGGCTGTCTACCTGCTCACTTTTAGAGTTGAGATCCCTGTCAAGTCTACCAAGATGCGCGGCTCCGTATCTAGCTTCCCTATTAAACTTCTCTACACTGGATCGATGCCCATTTTTCTGCTTGCTTCTTTCACTGCCAACATTTCGTTGATCTCC
The DNA here is from genome assembly GCA_030556585.1 of Geotrichum carabidarum. NCBI lineage: Eukaryota > Fungi > Ascomycota > Dipodascomycetes > Dipodascales > Dipodascaceae > Geotrichum > Geotrichum carabidarum. The sequence continues at coordinate 104,504 of JAKTUH010000006.1, forward strand.
CAGGCCCTCTTCAAGCAGTTCCCTAGCAACTTGCTCGTCCGCCTCTTGGGTGTCTGGGAACCCCGTTTGGGCAGTGCTCAGTCGTTTGCTGTGTCTGGTATTGCTTACTACGTACAGCCCCCCTTCAACGTCCTCGAGGCCCTCTGGGACCCTCTCAAGACCATCTTCTACACTATCTTTGTCGTCGTTGCCTCGTCCATCTTTGCCAAGACCTGGGCTGAGATCTCTGGCTCTAGCCCTCGCGACATTGCCAAGATGTTCAAGGCTCAGGGAATTGTGATTGTTGGACACCGTGATGTCTCTGTTGCAAAGGAGCTCCGCCGCATCATTCCTGTCGCTGCCTCTGTTGGCGGTGCCGTCATTGGTCTCGTTGCTGTTCTTTCTGATGTTCTTGGCTCCCTGGGAAGCGGCACTGCAATCCTTGTCTCCGTCACCACCATCCAGGCTTACTACGAGATCCTCGCCCAAGAAGGCACCGGCGCTCTGAGCCAGATTCTCAAGACCTAACCAGCAAAAATCATTATTCTCAAATCAGCAAGAAAAATGACATACTAGGATGATCACGAAATAATATACTTTAGCCCAAGGACTCATTTAAGGGACGTAACAAGAGGAATTAATATAAAATAACTTTGACTAAAGCACAAAAACAAACACCAACATCCATTAACAATTAACAACTAGTTCATTAAAAACATCCGTAAGTCCAGCAGTTCCATGCTCGCTCAGTGTACCAGCAATCCTAGCACACACATCCGCTTCCTTGTCAGTTCCCTGTCCGTTCGTAGAGTACGCGATCTTGGTTTCACAATTCTGCAGCGCCATGTCTTGCGAAAACTGGGGGAACGTCTTGACCACGTCCACGTCTAGTTTGAGAGACACCTTGGCCTTGAATCTGCGCAACGTCGACGGCGCAGAAGAGCTGTCTCCAAAGTCAAGTAGCGCCACGGTGACGGCAAGATGAGGAGGCTTGGCTTTGTCGGTGCCCACACGCACGTTGACCCGGTGATAGAGGTCGAGTTCCTCCAGGTGGTGGTTGATTTGGACTGCGGCGTGCCAGAATCTGACACACTCCATGACTTGCTGGCACAGAGGAAGCTTGACATTGACCAGTGACAGCATGTTGTCGGTCCAGAACTGCATACACGTAGTCGACCGCTTCACTAGAGCGAGACTGACCAACTGCTTGGACTTCAAATCTACAACCAAGCTCAGCATGTCTTGTAATATGAAATTGACCTGAGAGCCCTCGACCTTGTTAAACTTGAGCCCAGTCATCATTTGGACGCCATTGAACTGCTGCTCAAGCGCCAAGATCTCGCCCACATCAATTCGTCTGTTATCACTCTTGACTTTCTCACACTCCTTAATCTGTTCCTTGAGGCTGAGCTTTTGGTCGTCCAATTTCTGGAGCTCCTTGTTGACTGACTCCACCTTCTGTGACATTTGCTCAGCCTGGTCCTGCACTGCCCTGTGCTCTTGCTTGACTGACTCCAATTCACGACGCGCAGCCAGGATCTCCTCTCGGTCATACTGTTCCAGCTCAGTCGTCTGCTGTCTTAAAGTTTCCAGGCGCGCCTTCATTTGCGCATGCGCTTCGCTCACCCGCTTATGAATCTCATCAACATCGATCTCCTTCTTCTTGCGCTCAATCAGCAATTTGTCATGCTGCACAGTCTCCATCCGTTTGACAAGCGCCTCCTTCAGTCCTTGAGTCAACTGCACCCGCCAGTCATACCACACACCTCGTGCCTGGTGTCTAGCATAGTTCTTGATCAGCTTGAACTGGGTGATCATAGCTTGCTTCAAATCAGGTCCAGCCTCAATAAATTCTCTGAACAACAATGGCGTATCCTCTAGGGTCTCCGCGTCAATCTGGCTCAGCAACTCCCTCGCTTCCGTAATGTTCTTTCGCATTTCCTGAAAACTGAAATTGTACAACTCCAGTGTCGGAATTTTAGCCATTGCCGTTGCATAGTCAATCAGATTCGAGTCCTTGTCCTGCTCCTTGCCTTGCACCAATGCCATCTCTTGCTGGTGCTGGCGCTGGTCGCGCGTAGAGTTCATAAACAGCCCATCCATAAATTCAACTGTGATCATTTTCAAAAAGTCGGATAGCGAGATTGCTGGGTATCCAGCTTCCTCTTCTGCTTCCTCGTCGCCCTCAGAGACTCGGCTCAGCACTGTATCATCACCTCTTACCGGAGACAAAGGAGCAATAGATAATCTAGTCTTGGACCCAATACTTTCCTTACGCATCTTGCTCAACGGCGTGTAAGAAGTGATGACTGGCCCATCCAAAATACTCAGCAACCGATTGCCTTCACCCTTAGGTGGGGGAAGGGGTTTTACAGGAGTTCGTGACACTTTTTTAGGACTCATTCCAATAATCTTATCTTCAAGCTGTTTTGTCTTTGAAGGTGTCATTGGAGGCGGAATATCAGTTTCTGCCTGCTGCACAGGCGACGGGGTCGACGAAACTCGTCTCCGCTTTCGGCCACTGCTACCAGGTGTATAGGATTTCCGTTTAGCTTGTTTAGGCGCAGAGGCCGGCGAGCGAAGCGAGGACCGCTGACTCCTCGAAGTTCTCGTAGGTGTAGACGGACTTTCTGTGCGGCGCCCAGCATCCTCTCTTAACGGCGTAAGTCCAGTCTTTTTAGCTGAACTAGGTTTCTCAAGTACTATGTGCTCTGTATCGATGTTCTCCTTATTTTGACTATCATCAAAAATTGTGAAATTGGAAGACTGAATCCGCGTCATATCCATGGATACCTCGCCTTCATCTTCGTTGGCATCAAGCCGTCCCAAAATTTTAGTAAATTCCATGTCTTGCTCGCCGTCGTTGTTATTGAGAATGTCTGCAATGCCTAGCCGTTGGATAGGCATGATGGTTGTGAACTCCATGTCTGCTTCTCCGCTGGTAAACTGAAGGCTAGAAGGAACAATCTTGGTAAAGTCCATATCTTCTTCGTTGTTATCGACGTTTTCTCCATGAGTGGTTGAAAGCACAGTTGTCAATTCCATGTCCTCCTCACCTGTGTTTGCGTTCTTACTCAAGGTTCTACCCTGTGTAGGAATAGTTGTAAAGTCCATATCTTCCTCACCGTTGTTGACCTCATTCACTTGTCTCAAAGGCGCCATACTGGTCAAATCCATATCTTCCTCTTCATTGATAATATTCAAGTCTTTGGGTTTGGAAGCAACAGTTGTGAAATCCATATCAACCTCTTCGTCGTCATCATTTTGATTTCTAGAGGGACCAATCTTGGTAAAATCCATGGTTTGCTCGCCGTCGCTGTGCTCGTCATTGCCATCATAGGCTATTTGAGCCCCACCTTCTTTGGTACTGACAGTTGTGCTAGCTCCAATGGAAGTGAAAACCATATCAACCTCGCCAAGCTGATCTAGAATAGATTCGGATTTTGCTGTGTACTGTTCCTCTTCCTCAACCTTAGATTTGATGGAACCAAACATTTGTGTCATGTCCATTGTTTGATCGGGCTCTTCCTCTTCGACAACCTGTTCTTGCTGGAATGCCAAGTGCATATCGCCAAAGCCAGTCATATCCATTGTCATTTCATGTTCTTGATTATCCTCGGGGTTGACGGCAGAAACTCTTCGAGAATTGCCGAGATTAGCTGCAAAATTCTCAATCGAAGGGTATATGCTTTGATACGGAGCTTCTTCTTTCGGTGATGTCAAACTTATGAGATTACTAGCTTGCTCGTCTGCCTCGGCGCTCGCCGATCTCATGATTGTAGCTTTAGTCGCGGCAAAGATGTCAGCAGTGCTGCTCTCAATTTCCATGTCACTTTCATCATTGTTTGTATGTGTACTGTGATTTGTGTTATCGTCATTTGACTGGTTGTTTTCAAACAGAGGAAATAGTCCACTATTTCCGAATAAAGAGGGTTTGTCTTTATTGATTTGAAACAGAGGAGCCGTGGATTTCTTTTGAGGACTAACGCTTCCTTGCATATTCTGAAGAGCTGACGCTGCAAATATCGAGGCAAGCTGGCTATTTTGCTGAGTGTTTTCTTTCGTGGTTGACTCTCTCTTTCGAGCTGGAGCAGGAGGTTCAGGAAATGAGTGATGTTCTTCCAGCTCAAAAGTACTAAATCAATTAGTACAATTCAATAATAGACGCGTGGAACCTTACTGTAAAGTTGCTTCAGGTGCAAAACTGACTCGTCTTTTTGGAATCTTCTTACTGGTTGCAACTGGTGGCTCATCTTTGACCATCACTTGCATCACACCAATTACTGTATTATTCTCGTCAAGGTTTGAAGCTTTCAAAATACTTCGTGATGGTGCCTGGAAAATTAACGCTTGCTCAGTAATAAGCGTGAAATGATTTACTCACAAGTGAAGCTCGAGAAGACATTCTACGCGAAGGCAGAGTAATGTCATCCTTCCCTGGGAATAGCGAGCTTTGCCCAGATTTATCAGCGGAAGGAAAAAACGAAAGTGTTTGGCGCCGTGGTGCTGAAGCCTTTGAGTTCTGATCTGTCATTAGGGTATCTTTTTGAATTAGTCGAGAAAATCAAGTATCGTGAAGTGTCTATATGGATGGATTCTTGAGAAGTGTGTCTCATGAAGGTTGGGAAGATCAAGTAAACAAACTGAAATGTCCCTTGTTGTCATGGAAACGGCTGGGCTAGGAGTATATTGTACGGCTGAATGCCATAACAAAGTCCCAACTTATTGATCACAAATTTAGTTTTATGCATATGGGCTCAAAATTGGTGATATTTTGATAAAAATGTATGAAAAATTATACTTAATATCTGAAGTATCTGATGAAGTAAAAAAAAAAATTGCTTTTTAATTAATTTTTTCATTATAGGTAATTTTGTTGAACCATAAATTTTTATGAAAACATATCTCCGTTGTGGTGTAATGGCTAGCACAGTCCGCTCTCACCGGGCAAATCAGGGTTCGATTCCCTGCTACGGAGTAATTTTTTACCAGGTCATGTTTCAGCAGGTCCTCTTTTTAACTTTCAATAGAAACATGGGCAATGATTATGAGTCCACATGAAGTCAACGTTTTCATTGCTCTTCACTCACACTCGTTTACTTATACATGGGGGTAAGTTAGCTTCTATGATCGATTCTCCAGGACTCATCGACTGACTGGCTCGGTGTTACGAAAGGATAATCTGAATAAATACGTTCTGAATCCTCAATGGTATTCAAATGAGGTCGTTTACTTCGATCACCATGTTGTGATTGCAAAAGACAGTCGACCCAAAGCAAAAGCCCACTACTTAGTCATGCCGCGCGATCCGCGTATTTCAAATCTTCATCCTTACCAGGCTCTGAGCGATGAGAGTGTTGTGAAAATGCTGGAACCCTATGTACAGCGCGCGCGGATTTATGCAGCAAATCAATTGAGGATACTCAAGCATTGCAAAGGGAAAGAGCAGGTAAGAAAGCTTGCTCAACTATCGTTTCCTGACAATGGCAGTAGTTGCGATGAGTTGGATCTAAACTACATATGGGCAGGCTGCCATGCAATACCTTCTATGGCTGCGCTCCATGTACATGTTATTTCAAGCGATTTTGTAGGTGATGCATTAGAAAATGTCCACAGATATTTGGTATTTACAACACCGTTTTTCACTCGCTTTGGAGTCCCGCCAGAGCATTCTTTCATGAATGATGAGTTAAGGGCTATTATGTACAAGGCTTCTTATGATGACGTTCCAATATGCGTCCACTGCGGAAAAGTAATGAAGTCTGACATAAAAGAGATCAAGGCCCATCTTGATATTGAATTTCAGGCCTGGCTCAATCAATAGCACTGTGTTTCGAAATAAACAATATTGTATTATTAAAGAGCAAAATTCACAAACATAAACCAAACAAAATTACAAACGATTCGCCTTTCCTTTATCAGCAAGTAATAATCTCTATCTAACTCTTAAGCAGGCATGGCAAAAGTGTTCTTTTCCTCTATAACCGGACACGAACTTGAGAGCATTCAAGCCAAAGCCTGGGCAAGAATAGCGTTGCCAGAAACCAAACCAGGTTGTCCCTGTTCCAAAAACTTGAGAAGTTCGACAACCTTGTTGCGGATCTCCTCAGTCTCAAAGGGCTTCTCAAGCAAATCCAGACTGCCGCGGGTGAGGTTCTCCTTTTCAATGTTGTACTCCTGCTCTTGCACAAAGACCTGAGCAAAAATCTGGACAAGCTGCTCACGCATGCCAATAATGGTAGGCTCCTGGTTGCGGACAAGCTCCACAATCAGTTCAAACACAGGGGTGTTCTCCTCCAAACCGTCAGTGAGAGGCAAACGGTTGATCAACACGTTCATAACATCAGGAATGGGGACGTTGTTAGGGTGCTTGAGAATCATGCGAGAGACACAGCCGCAAGCGTTAGCCAAACCACGAGCATTGTTATCATCACCATCGCCACGCTTGTTAACCTTATCGACCTTCTTGAGCAAGCGCTGGAGCTTCTCAAGAATGGTAGGATATGAGCTGGTAACAGTTTGAGCATCTTCGCTATAGTAGCAGAGAAGACCAATACCATATGCAGCGTTACTGCGAACCTCGATGTCAACGTCACCAATGCGATGGAGGAGAGCCTGCATGAGCTGACCGGTGAACTTGGTCACTTCAGGTCTCATACCGTTGATGATTTCAGCGACGGCACCAACAGCGGAAGCACGCTCGGTGCTGCTACTGCTGGAGCAGAATTGAAGGATAGGCTTGAGGAAGGTGGGACAGACAGGAGTGAACATACTACCCAGAGCAGCAGCAACCTGGACAACGACATCAAAAGAAGAATCAGTCAGAACTTCGTCGTACTCAGAAGACTCAGCAGGAGCATCGGCGTCACCATCCTCAAGATCTTCAGTCGTTTGTGAACGATGCTGCTTGTTGAGAAGCATGAGAATCTCAGTGCACAGCTTCTCCAAGTTTTCGTTGTTGAGAAGGGCCCGGGGTCCGATGACCTTCAAACCCTCAGCAATCCTGTCGCAGATAGTGATAGCAACTAGTCGCTCATCTTCAGTCTCAAGAGTATCAAGAGTAGCAGTACGGACGCTCTCGGCAATCATGGCAGTAGTGGGGTTGGTGTGCTCCTCAGCAGGAAAGCCAGGGGTCCAAGGTCCCTCATTGTCAAGGGAAGCCCACTTGAGGTAGGTGCGCCACAGAGCATTGATTGAAGACTTACGAATTCCCTCTGCGAAGTGCTCACATTGGGTAGTGAGGTATTGGAGAGCCTTCTTGAGGTCGGGGAACTTTTCGGCAGAAGCCTCCAAGAGATCACCCAACGTATCGGTAGCGTATTCCTTCTCAATAGCAATCGCACTGCTAATGTTCAGCTGATCCAGCAAGTCCTTCTCATCCTCGATTCCAAAATCACCATTGTCTTCCACAAGGTATTCATCAAGTCCACCAAACTCCTCTTGGTCAAGGCACTTGTAAATCTCAACAACAAGCTTTTCAACAAAGATGGAGAAATCTTCTCCATAAACTCTAGCAAGAGTGCCAACAAAAATAAAACCACACTCCTTGAGCTTGGTGTTGTTAGACTGAATGCATCTGTAAGCAGCATCAATGAGAGGCTGTGCGAAGGGTGAGAAAGACTCCTTGCCAACAGAGACAGCAATGGAACCAAGAGCATCAATTGTGTTACCACAAAGGTTTGCTTGAGGCTCAGTGAGCTCTGCAATGTTGCTGGTGAGACCGACAAAGGGCTCGAGGGCAGTGATGGTAGGCTGGAAGAAAGGAAGGAAGTTCTTTCCAGCAGAGAATGCAGCAGAAGAAATGGCAGCAACAATAGAACCCTTCAAAGTCAAATCGTTGGTAATGGAGAGAAGATGCAGAAGTTTAGGAACAAGGGTAGAGAGATACTTTTCAGTGATAACCTTGCGATCCATAGATTCAAGCAAAGCATCCAAAGCGGCGCATGCCTGCTTACCAACCTTCAAGGCTGAAGCAGTATCCATGATGTTGAAAACCAAGGGAAGGAGAACTTCATGCTCGGAGCTGACAAGATCACGGAGCTCGGCTGAAAGGTAGAATAAACATTGAAGTGCACTAACCTTAACACTGAGATCAGCATCATTGAGACCATCAACAACAAAGGGCAGAATATGCTCAATCTGAGTACCAACAAAATCGGGTGCACCCTCCACAGCAACGGCCAGAGCCATGAATCCAGCCTTGCGGTTTGCGGGGTCAGAAGACGTGACATAACTGGGAAGCGTAGTCAAAAGAGGAGCCATAACTTGGGAAGGAGGAAGGGTGCTTGACATGTTGTCAATAAGCTGAAGAGAAAGAGAAGCAGGATTGCCGTCTTCGTCTTCATCCTCATCTTCAAGATCTTCATCCTCCTCACGGTAGTGGTCAGCAACAATCTTCAAAGAAGTGGTAACCATGCTGGGCCCAAGCTTGAGGGCCTGAATCTTCATCTTCTTAGCTCTAACTGCAGAAATCAGGAATTGCAAAGCAGGAATTCTAAACTCTTCGCCAAGCTGAGTCTCAGCTGCAATGTTGTAAAGCATAAAGTTAATGAGATCACCTAAGTATTTCGAGATAAGGGAAGAATCAACACTAAGAAGAATGGTAAAAACATCGAAAACTTGCAGAGCAGACTTCTCATCATTAGAGGAAATGACCTGCTTCAGTACTTCAACCATAGATGGCACAATGGCACGAAACAGTTCAGCTTGTCCTTGAGCAGAAGAGCCAGACTCCATGCTGCTTGCAATGCAACCAAGAGCGAGTAGGGTTGAAATACGGACTTGTAAGGACTCGGGATCATTAATTGTGTTTCCAAAGAGCTCCAAAAGAGTGATTGTAGAATCGTCGAGAATTTCAAGCTCAGCTTCCAAAAGCGTGAAAATAATGTAAATGGCAACTTCACGCTCAATGGCAGCAGAAGAATTGGCAGACTGGTAAAGAGCAGGGAGAAGCTCGGGCCACAAATTTTCCTCGACATCTATCTTGGCAATGGAAGAAATGACTCTTGAAGAGGTATGTCTGACCAAAGCATCCTGCTCGGCCAGGGTTGAAGCCAAAATAGTGCCCTTGATCTGGCTCTTAATTTCATGGCTGACTTTGCTGCTGTCGAGCCATTCACGGTTAATGATCTTTCTAGCTTCAACGCCAGCAAGTTGACGAATCTGTGTCTCAGGACTGCTCTGGAGGATGTGGATCAGAGCGGGAATGATCAAAGGGCTCTTGTAGAATTTGTTCTGCAAAGCTTGGGAAGCCTGCTGAATAGCAGTGTTGTCTGGGGAAATAATTTTCCTCAGAGTCGCTTCCAGTTCAGTAACAAATTGCTGGTCCATGTTAAAGGAATGGGGGGTATCTGGAATGGAACAGCGAATACTGTGATTGAAAGGGAAAAAAAGGAAAAGTTGATGTTCGGTTTCGTTTGTTGAATCAAAATTAAAAATTTTCCTTGGGAGTTTCGATCGAAGTGCGATGAGGTTAGGGTTGATAGTTGCGATGCCAACCTTCTACTAAGATACATTTGTTTTTTATCGTTCACCTTCTATCTTGATGCCAATATTGTCGTTTGAAATATATGTATTTCTTGAGTGTTAGAAAATTCGAGGTGTGAGATCCAGGTATATAATTGGTTGTAGAGATGGATATGGGATTTCTTATATTGGGTGGAATCATCTCTCCGGATGGTGAGCTTTGAAACCTTTTTTTTTTTTTTGGCTAAATTTGATCCAACACCATTGATATTTTTTAGTAGACCAGTAGCTAGGTCTGCAGTAAATGTATCTTTATAAGAGAAAAGATGAGTATTTCCTTGTGGTATTAACGCTCAATAATACATATAGATTATGTAAACTCAAATCAGGTAAATGGCCTTGTAATCATGATGGCCCGCCCAAGGGTTCTGGGGAATGTATGAGAAAACACCTATTCATGGGTAAGCAATCAGGGAACGCTTGAGGTATTAAACTAAAATGACAAAATGCTTAAAACTGCAGCTTTTTAGGAACCTCCCAAGTGTTTTCTTGATTGGTGAAGTGCCCATAGGAGGCGGTCTTGAAATAGACGGGACGTGCAAGATCAAGGTCTCTCACAATAACGCCTGGACGGAGATCAAAGTTTTTTCGGATAATCTCGACAAGCTCTTTTGACGACTTATCAGACGTTCCATAAGTATCCACAAAAATAGAGAGAGGCTCGGCGACACCAATGGCATATGAAAACTGAACAAGAGCTCGCTTTGCTAAGCCAGCAGCTACTAGTGATTTGGCAACCCAGCGAGCAGCGTAAGCAGCAGATCTGTCGACCTTTGAAAAATCTTTGCCTGAGAAAGCACCGCCTCCGTGGGCACCCCATCCGCCATATGTATCAACAATAATCTTGCGTCCAGTAAGGCCAGCATCACCCTGGGGCCCACCAATGACAAATCTGCCAGAAGGTTGGATATGATACTTTGTGTTTTCGTCGAGAAGCGTTGGAGGGATAACTTTTCTGACAATTTTGGATAGAATTTCGGATCTAAGGTCTTCAGTTGAAATGTCATCTGAATGCTGAGTTGAGATCACGACAGTGTCAACTCGAAGAGGAACACACGCACCATTGTCAAGTTTATACTCTACTGTGACTTGAGTCTTAGTGTCGGGTCTCAGCCAAGCAAGAGACGCATCACGGCGAGCCAAAGCGAGAGCTGCATTAAGTTTGTGCGACATTATGACAGTCAATGGAAGTAGCTCTTCAGTCTCGTTTGTGGCGTACCCAAACATGATACCTTGATCTCCAGCCCCCAGCTCTTCTAGAGCCTTCTCATAGTGGAGGCCTTGAGCAATGTCGGGAGATTGCTGCTCAATAGCAACTAAAACGTTACAGGTCTTGTAGTCAAACCCTTTTTCAGAATGATCGTAGCCAATGTGCTTGATAGTATCACGAACAATCATTTGAAAATCAAGTCTAGCCGCTGTGGTGATCTCGCCAAACACCATGATCATACCTGTCTTTGCAGCAGTTTCACAGGCGACTTTGGACCATGGGTCTTCTCTAAGGCAAGCGTCGAGAATGGCATCGGAAACCTGGTCACAGATCTTGTCAGGATGGCCTTCACCAACAGACTCAGAGGTGAAAAAGAAGGTTTCTGTGGCTGGACTTCTCATTGTTATTTGGTGAATGTAGATGGTTTATCAGAAAATGGTAAAAAAGGATTCTTCTTTTCATTTCAACACTTTTTGCGGAGTTCGTCAGAAACAGCGTTGTTTACAGGCTAAAGAAGCAAATTTGTTGCGCATCATGACTAAGTAGCACAGGCTTTGGCGCAATTAGCCGACTCCATCAGACATGTTGAGAAATAAAAGCCTGATATCTGATGTGGACTCGGCATTTGGTCTGGATGTGTGAGAAAGACCGAAAAATGAGAAAAAGGTACAATGGATTTTGACAGTTTTGATCTGTGCTTTCAAGGTAGGATACACATTTCTCACTTATTGGGTCCATTGAGTGCCTCTTAATTCCAGCCATATTATCAAGAGATGAACTTCTGGTAGAATAAATAATCATATGTTTATTAGAGTACCAGATGAAGGTTAACTGGTCACAGATGGGGTGCTATGGCTGATTGAAATCAGCACGACATATTAATATTGTGAAACAGCCACAGCTTATAATATATAAAAGAGAGTTGCATGACGATATCAAGGGAGCAAGTAACGCAGTGCATGATATTTACATCCATGCTTGGATCAAACACCATTGATTGCTCACGGCTTAACTTACTGTTATATCAGTAGTTTGACTGGTCGATTCATTGGCTGGCATGTTCACCTCGAAGTACAAGGTGAGAAAAAAATCAAACTGATCCAACTTCTCATTAGGGATCGTCGACCTGTTTGAGTTCCATGCTTGGTTTATAAAGCATCTTTTCTGAATTCAAGCCTTTAGTGAGCATTGTGCGTCGCTTGTGACATGGGCCGAGATCTTACAATCATGTCTCAACAGTTTTTTTTTTTTTTCTGGCATGGTGGAATAGATCTACTCTCACACCATGGTCGGACTGTCTTTACTAGTGGAGTAGGCCGATGCTCTCCAAGTGCACTACGCCCACATTGCTGAGGACCTGTCAGTGTCAGATGCTGCAAATATTATCTTCTATATATATAGTGGATCTTCATCGCCATATATGGCAGTAGATATCGGCAAGTCCTACCTCTGTGAATTTGGTTTTCTTTTAAATTGTTTAAAGATTATTATCAAACTGTAATACCACGCTATCGATAGTTAAGCCTAAATCAAGGCTTAGCATTAAAGTTTTCCACTCTTCCCTTCTGCACGCAAGACAAACAAAGTGCTATGATGAATTTCCTGCCCTTTTTCTGGCTATAAACAATGGCCTGCAATGCCCCCAAACAGTAAAAAAAAATAACCTGGAATAAGCATAATTTATTGGAGGTGTCTCGCCATCGAAGCAATTATGAACAAGAGGGTTGATCCAACACGCACTCAATTTTGTTTCTTCCTTCAACCGTCTTTGACCGACCTCAATGGGCATCAAGTCATGGAGTTTTTGCTCCATGAGTGTGCTCCTCTGCAGCCTATTTCTGCTTTCTAGAGCTGCTGTTGCTGCTGCCACGAACACTACTAACGAAACGGGAGGACTGCTTTCGACATGTAGAGATGTTCAGTTTGCAGTGGACAAATGCTTGTTTGTTCGTGATCACTGTCAAGAGGATTCACTCGGCTACTTGAACTACATTGAATTTTACTACTGTGCATCTTCATCGACTTCTCAGTTGGCCTTCCTCGTCTTCATAATTCTATGGCTTTTACTACTTTTCGTCACGATAGGGACAGCAGCATCCGACTACCTTGCCGTCAACCTGAATACCATTTCGAGCATGCTGGGATTGTCACCTGCTATGGCAGGCGTCACATTTCTGGCTTACGGTAATGGCGCCTCAGATCTCGTTTCTACATATACTGCCATGAGTGTAGGCTCTGGGTCGTTGGCAGTCGGCGAACTCATTGGCGCTGCCTCGTTCATCACTGCTGTTGTCGCAGGTGTTATGGTTTGCTATCACCCCATGATTTTTCGAACACATCGCGACTTCTACATTAATGTTTTCTTTTTCACCTTGGCGGTCTCTTTGGTGTTGTACTTTCTTTCAGATGGAGTTTTGAAAGCTTGGGAGTGCATCGCTATGTTGATTCTCTATGTCGCGTACGTCTTTCTTCAGTGGTACTACGCTTCTTCTGAAGAAAACTACTGTCTACCCTCGGTGGTGATATCCGCAATACACTCACCATATTCTCCCTCCAGCCCGCTCGAATCATCTCTTAATCTTTCACCTCATTATTACGGACTCTCCCCTAGAGAAAGTGAATTTAGCTACAAATCAGCTTCTTCCAATGCAAGTATCATATCTCTTCAGATAGAAGGCATCCAGGTGTATGACCGAGATGCATCTCGTGAGTTGTCTACTTGTCCTGCAACCCTTAACGAAGATCCAAAATATAAAGGATCAAGTGTTAATGTCACTGGGTCTTCAATCGAAACAACGCCCATCAACCAGTCGTCTACTTCTTATGGGTCCATGACATTGAAACCGCCTAAAGTGCTCAATTCGTCTTTACTGCTGCCACCCATATCACCCCTATCTTCAACATCAGTATCGAAACTGCTTGCTCATACTGATTCGGAATTAGCAGAAGCCCAAAACGAGCAAGAATTCGACCACTTCATGCGCGTGCAGCAATACCAACGACGAAATCCTCAATTCGGGTCGGAAAGCACGGAGTCTCTATTAGATCCTTTTCAACCTCAAGGAGTTCAACTTGGAGGGCACTCATCGAGACACCCGAACCGGGCGTCTCTGTTAGGCGCTCTGGAGGCTCGAGACGACGTGCGAAAGTTCGAAGTTCAGAAAGCCAATAAATCACGTTGCCCTTCAAGATCTTCTAGTCCGCTTCCTCATAGTCCTGATCCATGGTCTCTCCAAGATTCGAGTCGGCCAATCAGCCCAATATCAGATGGACCAGTTCGGACTGGACGAATTAATCTTACTCTCGACACTTCCTTCTTAGAAGATACAGCCTCAAACGATACCATTCCATATCCTACAAATCTTAGAATCTTTGAAACCCTCTTTCCTACATTGGTGAATTTCTGGTCCCACTCGCTGGATCCCAAAATTGTATCATTAGTGACTGCTCCTATCGATTTTCTTTTCAGAATTTCAATTCCTGTGTATGAGGATGCCCCAGAGTCTGAGAACGAACTTGTCATACCTGTTGAGAAGAAAAAGAATGGGATTTACATCACTCGCTGGTTACTCATACTTCAGAGTGTCTGCGGGCCGCTGTTTGTGACTTTTGTTCTGGCTGGTGATGCAAGTTGGAAAATAGAAGCTCCGAGCGCTCTTCTATTTATTTGCGTCATGCTAGTGATTGTGTGGTCAGTTCCTTTCAAGCCTGTCCACACTGACAGCGTGTTTAACAACATGTGCAGAGAGTTAGGGACTGTTCTAGCCCCTCGATATATGCAAGGGATTGTCTTTATTGGATTCGCCATATCTATCATGTGGATGTCCCTTATTGCCAATGAAGTCATTGCTGTACTCAAAACTCTTGGTCTCATATTCCACATCTCTGATGCAATTCTTGGTCTAACTGCCTTTGCCCTAGGAAATTCATTGCCTGATCTGATTGCAAACAAAGCTTTGGCAAAGGAAAATAAAATGGCAGCGTTTACTGCTTGTTTTGCAAGCCCCATGCTCAATATTCTTGTTGGTACCGGAGTTTCAGGTCTCACCATTATGCATAATCACGGCCATTCAAAATCTGGCTATCCCATTGAAATTTCTCCTACCCTTATCATTTCTGGCGCCACCCTGCTAGTCACCTTACTATTCCTCTTAATTGCAGTCCCGCTGAATCGCTGGAAATATACATCTTCCCTCGGTGTTGTCACAATCGTTTTCTGGGTAATCGCCACCTTTTTTAACATCTTAGTTGTGGAATCTTTTTATTTTACTCTTTTCCGTCATGTTTTTTCATTTTGATCAAGTACATAAAACAAAAAGCTAATATACCTTGTGGATTTCTCCATCAATTGCAAAATATTCTTGTGTCGCTGCTTGACTAGCCAGCCCATCGTTACTCAGCAAGTGCACCATGTAGATGTGGCCCAAGTCTTTGAGTTGAACTGAAGTCAAACCAGCCATAGTTTTGATTTGATTATAAACAGATTCCACGATTTCAAGATCTGTCTTGCTGGATTTGATGCTCGCTTCATTAATCTCAAACCGTAAATACTCCCGCCAAAAATAATAGCAGGTAAGAAATTGTGCTGCCGATGATGCATATACTTGTCGAGCTGCCTCTGGTCCTCCATTCTTCGCATATAATCGCATGTTTGCAACAGAGGCCAGCACAAAGGCAGCATCTTGGAAACCACCGGCTGCTAGCAATGATTTGCTTTGGGCTTGCAAATATTCTATAGCTGCTTCCGTCGACTCGTGGCGTCGCATGAGATTTGCAAGCCCAATAATGGTTTCCGTACTTGTGGGTAATGCTTCCAAAATGATGTTGTAAATATCTTTTGCAGTCTCAGGATTTCCTTGTGCTTCTTCAAATCGTGCGTACTGCAATCGCAGTTCTGTTCGGCCTATTGGAACAGCGTAACTTCCACGCTGAAACACTACGCGAGCTTGCTCAATCATATTGCTGGCAATCAGCCATCTTGCATACCTCAACCACATCTCTTCGTATTGGGCAGTTGGAATGACCGCTCGTTCGTAAATAGCGACGACTCTATCAATATCACCCTCAACTTCTTCAAAGTGAATATACCGTCGCCAGTTCACTAGCTCGACTTCGGCCAAATAAACCACGTGGAAAAACGGTCTCAAGATAGTTGATTCGTACTGCCAGCGTGCGGCTACCTGGTTCTGGGTCTTAACATAGATTTGAACGTGATAGTTTGCTATTCGCGACCTCAAATCTGTCTCTTCTTCTGCCCGTACCTCTTCTGCTGTTGGCTTGAAATCTTGTCGCTCGTCTTGTTCGGCGCGTTCCGACTTGTCAACCTCAAACTCGGCTCGAAATTGTTCGAGGTATGCTGGATCAACCAGTGCCTCTACCGGTATTGACGGGCACAATTCCATGAACTTTGCAAAGTACTTGGCGTATTGATGGAGAGGTACTCGAATAATGCGATCATAGAGATTGAATAGTCGAATCGGGTCGTCTTCTCGTTCCTCGAATTCAATATACTTGTCCCATAAGGTATGTGCAAGATAGTGCAGTCCAGCTTGCCCCGTAGCTCGCTCAAATATCATCCTAACAGCATCAGGATTTGGTGATGAGATCAACTTGAATGCACAGTAGGCCGTCCAAAGGTCGACTGATAATGGAATGACACTGACGGCTTGCAAATAAACCAATTCTGCATTATCAGTGAAGCCAAGTCGGAACTCCAGCTCTGCATACCGAATCCAATACCCGTGAGCGAACGGGAATCGTTTCAGGAACAAGTCGTATGAAAAGCGAAACAGCTGAAATGCTCGCTCACTGGACGCCTTACACAGCCCACCTTCTAGACCCTCTGCCGATTCTATCAGATCTTCCCAGACATTGAACGCGTCTGGATTTGCTTCCACCTCTGCATAAATGCTAGTCCAATTGTCATACAGCTCTTGATCAGTTTGCCGACGCTTGTGAAAAGAGTGACCGCCGCCACCACCGCGTGTGTCTTGACGAGGTCCATCATAGCCGGCTCCTCCTCGATTAAAATTACTTGCATGGTCATGCGACCTATAACCCCCCGTTGCCGATGACATTTGATCTCTGTGCCCGCAAATTCGTTACTGTGTGGACGAAGAAAAAAAAAAGGGTGGTAATGTAAGACATCAGGGCAAGGGCAACTATTAGCAGCGTTAAGGTTAACCGAAGTTTGCTGCTCCAGTTATAACGCGCGTTGATAAAATTGACAGCACACTTAGTCTCGAGTTCCGTCAACATGGCCCGGGTGTCATTGGTACTCCTTCGGTGCATGCGGCTGGAATACTGCATATATCATCAAAAGAACATCGGGTAAATTCCCTTGCTCCCACCCCATGACATCGAGGCTGAAAAACTTGCTGCTTGGTGGATGATGTCGTCAAGACTTGAAATCTGTCCCAATCTGGTCAGCCCAAAAAAAAAAATTTTTTTTCCTTACTGAAATCTATGAAAACTGAAAATTTTTCATTCATTCGCTTTTCTTTCTTCTCTTTAAAACTTCAATTCTTCAAATTCTCGTCACTTGATCGAAGAAACCAATTCGAATTTTTATTCAACATCTCCTGTTAATAAATAATTCGCTGGATAATCCCACAAAAAAACTCGAAAAAAAATCAGTAAAATCCCATAAAATCCCTTCATCTATCGCCCCCTGCTTCGATATATAAGATTTACTCGCGTTAAATTTCATATATTGTCCAGTCAATCCATCAAAGAGCCATCATCTCATTCATCTAGTTCGTCAATACATACGCTTAGTTGTGGCTGTCGAATCATCTCTTTGAACTAAAAAGAATATCCCACCAGATCAGAAACCCTTCTTATAACCCCCAGATCTCCAACAACTAAATAATGTCTAGTGACGCTTCTGTTTCTGCTGCCGAGAAGGCCCTTGAGCAGCTTACTCTTCATGAGACTGCTGCCGAGTCTAAGCCCACTTCTGAGGCTGCTGCTGATGCGGCCCCTTCCGACGCTGTTTCCGAGGCCCCTTCTGAGACTTCTGCCGCTCCTTCTTCTGAGGCTTCATCTACTGCCTCTCTCTACATTGGAGAACTTGACCCCTCCGTTTCTGAGGCCATGCTTTTTGAGATTTTCAACCAGATTGGACCTGTTGCCTCCATCCGTGTCTGCAGAGATGTTGTGACCAAGAGATCTCTTGGATACGCTTACATCAACTTTCACAACACTGCTGATGGCGAGCGTGCCTTGGTTGAGCTCAACTACTCCCCCATTAAGGGTCGTCCTTGCCGTATTATGTGGTCTCAGCGTGATCCTTCGTTGCGCCGCACTGGTGCCGGCAACATTTTTATCAAGAACCTTGATCCCGCTATTGATAACAAGGATTTGCACGACACATTTTCTACCTTTGGTAAGATTCTTTCGTGCAAGATTGCTACTGATGACTTTGGCAACTCCAAGGGATACGGCTTCGTCCATTTCGAGACCACTCAATCTGCTGAGAGCGCCATTAAGAATGTCAATGGAATGCTCTTGAACGACCGCAAGGTCTTTGTTGGCATGCACGTTGCCAAGCAGGACCGTCAGTCCAAGGCTGAGGAGCTTAAAGCCAACTTTACCAATATCTATGTCAAGAACGTGGACCTTGAAGCCACTGATGACGAGTTCACTGAACTCTTTGTCAAGTATGGTGCTATCACTTCTGCTACTCTTAGTAAGGATGGTGAAGGAAAGTCCCGTGGATTCGGTTTTGTCAATTACGAGGATCATGAGGCTGCCGCCAGGGCTGTTGAGGAGCTCAATGAGGTTGAGTTCAAGTCTAAGAAGTTGTACGTTGGTCGTGCTCAGAAGAAGTACGAGCGTGAGGAGGAACTCAAGAAGCAGTACGAAGCTGCCCGTCTGGAGAAGAGCAACAAGTACCTGGGTGTCAATCTCTACATCAAGAACCTTGATGACTCCATTGATGATGACAAGCTCCGTGAGGTGTTTGCTGTTCACGGCACCATCACCTCTGCAAAGGTCATGACCGATGATCAGGGCAAGTCCAAGGGCTTTGGCTTCGTTTGCTTTACTTCTCCTGAAGAAGCTACCAAGGCTGTTACTGAAATGAACCAGTTCATGGTTGCTGGCAAGCCCTTGTATGTCGCTCTTGCTCAGCGCAAAGACGTCAGAAGTAAACAGCTCCAGCAGCAGATTCACGCCAAGAACCAACTGCGCATGCAGCAACAAGCTGCCGCTGCCGGTGGTATTCCTGGTGGTTACATGCCTAACCCCATGTTTTACGGACCTGGTCAGCAACCTGGCTTCATGCCCCCTGTTCCTGGTGGACGCCCCTTCCCTGGTGGCAACCCTCAGCAGGTGATGATGCAGCCTCCTCGCCAGCAGGTTATGCCTCCTCCTCATGGTCAATGGCCTCCCCGCGGTGGCCAGCCCATGATGCCTGGCTACAACATGGGTCCCGTCTATAATGGATTCCCTGGTGGCCCTCAAGGACGTGGCGGTCGTCCTTACAACGGCCCTGGTGGCCGTGCTGGCCGCCGTGGACCCAATGGTCCTAACGGCGCTCTTGGCCAAGAGGAGAATGTCCCTCTTTCAGTTGTCGTTAACAGCGCTCCCGAACCTGCTCGCAAGCAAATTGTAGGAGAGTATATTTTTCCTAAGGTTCTTGAGCACCCCAGCGTCCAGGACCCTGATCTCGCAGGAAAAATCACTGGTATGCTCCTCGATATGAACCTCAATGAGCTCGTTGCTCTTGCTGAGGACGACGCTGGATTTGAGAGCAGCGTTTCTGCTGCAGTTACTGCCTATAATGACTATATCCAGGGAAAGACTGGTGATGCTGCAGAAGCTCCTGCCCCTTCTGCTGAGGCTTAAAATTGTTCATGATGAGAGAGAGAGAGAGAGATGATTATCTCGAACAAAATGTGCGTGCATGTGTTATGTTTTTTATTATTGTGTTGTTCGTTTACGCGCTTGGTTCTGTTTGATTGTAAATGTTTTAGTTATCGATTTTTACTACATTTTTTTTATTTTTTATTTTTTATTCTTTAGCTTGTGATTTGTTTAGTAAATATAGGTAACTGAGCTAAAACTTGTATTCCTGAGCTGAGATCATGGCCATTGATAGTTTGATTTAGGGCTCTCCAGCTTGATGGAAATATCAACAAGGGTTTGAAAGTCAAAGTCATCCAAAGCACCAGGTTGATGAAGCTTGTCACTAAAGTTTTTGGCATGCTTGAGATTGACTGGTCTCATTTGAGCCAACTGCCTCAATTCTTCCTGCTTCTGTGTGTTGTTTGGAGACGGTGGAATTTCCCAGATGTTGGCTTTTCCCGCAAATAACTTGTGTAACTGATTTCGGTTAAGGGCAAACAGCTTTCCAGATGCTATAATCAAGTGGCCTATAAAAGCAAATGGAATCTCGCTAAAACCAAACGGAGATTTAAATTCGGCGATGCCCATGATTTCCCTTGAAGTGGGATCATGGGAAAAATTGCCATAAGTAGCGGATCTTCCTTCTATTGCACAGCTAATGCAGATACGAATAAGATGGCCGCGAGAGTAAGGAGACTGTATAAACCTTTGAAGAGATAATACCATAGTGGAAAGCGGCATATGAAAAATTGAATAGTGAAGAGAATGAAGGAGATTTTGAGTATTGTGGTCTTCGTATGCATTTAAGCGATCCTTGATCTCTTGGTATCTCTGGGTTTTCACAGAGTTTGTGAAGACCTCGCCTAAGGAGCATGAGCTCACATAGCTTGAATTACTAGAACTCATTGAATTCTAATTTTATTCTAGTTCTTTGAAGCCCAGATTATATTTCAATTGATAGCTATACTCATATATTTATATACTTCATAGACTTTCCTACCTTGTAATTAGTTGGGGTGTAACTCTTGCTACACCAGCAATTGGCCAGGGCTCCTTGAACTCCAAGCATTTAGCAATATATACGAGCTCTTTCAAGTCTTGATCTCCAAAATCCATTTTGCGTAAGAGCAGTTTCTCAACAAAAAACCCTGTAACATTGACGTTAACTGGCCTCATGGTCGCAAAATCGTACCACGCCCGTTTTGTACCAGCGGTCCAGGCAGAAGAGTTCACCATATCCCAGACTGACGCGCACCTCATTGCTTTTTGTAACTGGTAAGCAACAGGGGGAAGCTTAACCTTGTGCGCTTGGCTTACAAAAATATGGCCAAGCAAAGCAAATGGGATTTCATTGAACTTGAATGGCGATTTGAAAGCTCTGGGGTACATTATGGCTTGGATCTTTTCATTTTTGAGATAATTTGGCCAGGTCATAACTGCCCGCCCATACATGGCTGTATTCAAGCAAAGCTCAAGGACCAGCTCCCTATCCATTTGAGATTTCAAGAACGGCCATAGCACCTTGATAATTTCAGACAGAGGGATATGAACAAGAGTTGCTTTCATGGCTTCAAAAAGAGCCAAGTCAGAGATTCCATCAAACTGCTGCAACTGCGAAATACTGTAAGAGTAATGTTGGTGAATATCCCTAGGAGGGTTAAACATTTTCTTGACTTCTGAATCCACGATCATTGTTTCTAACCAGTCTTGCTCGGTCATTGAGAACCTGCTCAAGTATTTAAATTGATTTTCACTTGAACCAAGTCCATCACATACTACGAAATTCTTTTACACCATTTGGTCTTCAAACACCTGTGAAACCCACAACTCAGAAACCTCACGATGTCCAGATTACAAGCTCTTATAACAGGGGATCAAGACAAGAAATGTCACAGCTCAAGTTTCTAGAGTATTCCTTCCCTTGGTCAAATCTTGAAACGTTGTCAGACTCTTTTCTGAAAACATCAATCTCACACCCCCTCGTCGCTGTATTGAGTCAAGTGTAACAAGACTGATTTGTTCCTCATTCCTCACAGAGATTTGGCTATAGAAAAATGGATTTTAGATGCTCATTTTAAGCGTCAAAGTATGCTTCTTCTCGAAATCTTTCGTGCTTGGATTCAACCGCTGTCTCCGAACCATGGCAATTCCATGACATCAGCGTATATATAGTTGAGTAGTCAGAAGGCTCAAAGACTCACACTTTTCTGCAGCCGCTGAAGACTGTTTCTATTGTGAGCGAATACTGGCTATTATGGCCGAATCTCGCAAAGGTGGGCTTGCACATGATTCCACTATGCTGAGTACAGGAATATCCTGCCGCAATAGCCTTACGATGAGCGAGTATTATTATGAGACAATTGAACAATAGATTTTATGGATTCTGAACGATTTCGGCACGCCGCCGTTGCTGTCTCCGCTGGTCGGCGCTAAAACTCAGTGACGAAGTTAATCCGAATATCCCAAGGTACCTAATAACCTGTGAATAATAATTGGGCGCTCTGCACAGTTGCAAAACGTGCGCTTTTTATGCACGGGTTGGGCTTGGGTACATATAAAATGGGCTTCTTCATTCTCTATCGCAAAATAACTCTTCGACCTTCAAATATTCCATTGTTTCTGGCTGTCTTGCCTTACTTTGCAGGTCTGTTTTTTTTTTTTTTTTGATTTCAAGAGACTTTTAGTTCGATTGAGTCAACCGAAAAAATCTTAAGCATTCGAAGCATAGTTTTAGCTACGTTTGCTTGTAGATTCAAGGTTAACTGCCTCCAGTCCTTATCTGCTAGCAGTGAGAGCAACCTTTTCGCCCTGTCAAAAGTGATTCGCGAGCCACTTGAAATTTTTTTTTTTTTTTGAAGAATGCCTTCACAATTGTCGGGTTCCTTGCTAAGAACCCTCAATGGGCTGCGTTCGCACGCTCTTCGTTCAAGTCCATTGAGTAGAACCGGTCCTCGACTGTTGCTGTTTCCAGCAAGAACTCTCATCCATGCGTCTACACCAGCTGCACCTATCAGATATGCAGCCAAGCCCATCGCTCACAACCCTTTAGCAACGCGGTTTCCTAGCTTTGAGCAAGAAACCCTTCGTCTAGGGCTCGTGCGGTTTTATGCCACTCCGGCTTCTCCTCCTCCTCCTCCTCCTCCTCCAAAGAAGAAGAGAAAGTTTTCGGTGCTTATGAAGTGCGGCTATTACCTTTTCCTACTCTCAGGGACGGTAGCCACCGGTATTACATTGTTCGTCTGTGGCTTCTTCATTTACGACTCTACCACATACTCCGAAACTGATCCCGATGAGCTTTTGCGGGATCTAGAGGTTCCTTCGCTTGCTCTTAATCCTCGGCGTGGGGGGCCTAAAAATCTGCCAATTTGCGAGGCGTATTTGGATCAGGCAGACTCTCCCGAAAAAATCAATTGCAACTCCAAGCCGAACCTGGTCATTCTTGGGTCTGGCTGGGGTTCCGTTTCATTGCTCAAAGAATTGGATCCTATGGAGTATAATGTCACCGTGATTTCTCCAGTCAATTACTTTTTATTCACCCCGATGCTTCCGTCCGCTACGGTTGGTACCCTTGAACTCCGATCTCTTGTAGAACCGATTCGCCGAATTTGTCGCCGCGCACATGCCCACTTTTTGCTTGGAACTGCCGAACACGTTAACTTTGATGAGCGTCTTGTTGAAGTTTCTGCGACTGACCCAAAAACAGGAGAGCTTGTGAATTTCTACGTGCCCTATGATAAGCTAGTCGTTTGTGTCGGGTCTATTAGCAATACTCACGGCGTACAAGGGCTTGAGCACTGCAACTTTCTCAAGAATATTGATGACGTCAAGAGTATCCGCAAAAAAGTGATTCAAAATTTTGAGACTGCTTCACTGCCAACAACATCCGATGAAGAGAGAAAGCGATTGCTGAGTTTTGTGATCTGCGGTGGTGGCCCTACTGGTGTTGAACTGGCTGCTGAAATTTATGATGTTGTTAACGAGGATTTGACCAAGTACTATCCTCGCATTCTCCGATCCGAGGTTTCAGTACACATTATTCAGTCCCGTTCGAACATTCTTAATACTTATGACCAGAAAATTTCTGAGTACGCTATGAAGCGCTTTAAAAAGGACAATGTGGATGTCTTGATTAATTCTCGAGTGGAAGAAGTGTTTTCGGATAGAGTGGTTTTCTCGCAAGTAGAAGATGATGGATCCAAGATTCGCAAGGTACTACCCTTTGGTCTCTGCGTTTGGTCAACTGGTGTTGGGCAAGCACCCATTACCCGCAGTATCACTAGTGACTTGGGTGCCGAGTTCCAGCAAAACCGTCGTGCCATTGAAACAGACGCTCACCTTCGAGTAATTGGTACTCCAAGGGGAGAGGTCTATGCACTTGGTGATTGCTCCACTGTGCGAACTGATATTGCTCGCCATACCATGGATGCTCTACGTGATGCCATTTTGGCTCAAAAGCGACCGGGCTTGGCAGGTCAGAGCCGCCGTGACGTTGTTGGAGGTGTTCACAATGGTCTCAGTCCCAAAGAAGAAGATGAACTTCTTGCTAATGTTTCCTTGTCATATGAAGACTTGGAGCTGCTAACTAAAATCATTAGGCGGAGAACTCCTCAAGCATCTGAGCACCTGATCCGTTTGCGAGAGCTCTTTGCTGAGTATGATCGAGACCATTCTGGTAAACTCTCGGTTCAAGAATTATCTGAAATGCTCGAGACTATTGACAAAAAGGTAACCTCATTGCCTGCTACTGCTCAGCGTGCCCACCAGCAGGGTGTTTACCTCGGCCGCAAGCTTAGCCGCGTTGCTCACGCCCTTCCTCGCTTACAATACTCCGACTTACACAACGGAGATGTTGATGACACTGTATCCCGGCCGTTTGTATACAAGCATCTTGGATCTCTCGCATACGTTTCAAATGCGGCTGTGTTTGACTTTAATGGGCACTCGTTCTTCGGAGGTATTGTGGCCATGTACCTTTGGCGTGGTATTTACTTTGCGCAGAGCGTCTCTTTCCGTAATAGAGCTCTCATGTTTATGGATTGGTTGAAAAGAGGCTTGTTTGGCCGTGACTTGTCTGGGGTATAAGGAGGGAAAACGATTATATAGAAACACTTACTGGACTTAATATAAAGATTCAAATGCTAAACTTGAATCATTATTCATCTACTTTGGCCGCTTGTTCCTTGGTGAGTTGACTGAAATTTGTGTGATTATTTAATTACAATGTTGGATTCATGGAGCATTATTGCAACAAAAATAGAGCTTCAATACCCTGTTAAATACATAAATAATGGAAAAAGGAGCTTTTTAACAAGTCTTTATCTTGAAATTATTATACAGAATAGACATGAGACAATGTAGTACTTTGTGTGTGTTTTGTGAGGAGGGATCCAGAGGAAAGGGGGAGGTGAGGAAAAGGTGAATAAGAGAGAATATAATTTAGATGTTGGAGGGGTAGAGCATGACACGGACGGTGGCACCAAAAGTCTTGGGAGGCAGGTTCTTCTTGAAGTTGGCACGGACAGCACCGGAGTTGCCGTGGGTTCTGGTGACCTTGCCCCAAATGACTCTGATCTTGGTACCACGGACTTCCTTGGAAGCACGGTAGACAAAGGCAACACGCTTGCCGAGGTAGAACTTGGCTTCCTCAGGAGTGCTAACACCGTCAATGGAGAGCAGAGAGACGTTGGGGTTAGTAACGTGCTTGCTGCGCTGGTAGGAAAGATGCTTTCCCTTAACGTAGACTAAAGACAGAATGTTAGCATCCAAAGTTTGGATTAAAGAATCAACACTGCAAAAGAAAAAATATCGGATCAAAAGAAAAATTAAGATGCTGTCGCCGGTTATGTTTGATAATAGACAGTTGATGATGATTTTTTACTCGTTTCATTTTCAAAGATCATGGTTGTCAAGTTCCATCCTCTTTCCAATACTCCCAGATATCCTTGCATTTGCAGTGTTGACATTTTCAAAGTATCGGTATTCACATACGTCTGTGCGATTCAGTCATTTTATCTGTCGGGGTAGATGTCTAATGTCGATTCACCTGTCGAGGGCTGATGAACTATTCTCTCAGAGATGTTGGAAGAGTTGTTGAACGAGATAAGTTTTTTTCCATTTGCCTGTTTGCAGTGCTTGTGTATACCCTTACCTCGACTCTTCATCTGTAAACCATGTTAGGAAAGTATTTTAATGTGACTGTATATTTGCCTAATTAGGTTAACTACAACAAATTCTCACTCAAATTCTACTTGTGCAATTACCCTTTGCTGAAAAGCCCTAAAATACAAGCCCTAGCTTTTTCTGTACCCTGGGAAAACCGGTTTCCTATAAATACCTCTTGATCCCGCTCCCATTTTGATTTTCTTTCTTCTTTTTCTTCTGTAAGTGACGTACTTCATAGGATCATTTCTATAGGTCACGTCCTCTTCTGACTCTTACAAAAGAGCCACAAATTTCAACTTGGTTGATGAGGTTGTTTCCCTGCACACCCTAGAGTGAGAAAATATATGGTTGTTTGGTTTGCAGGCCTTGTGTCTGCACCAAGTCATTTTTATGCCTTTCCGTTTGGTAGGTTTTCCTTCGGGTTTGCTTTGCTAGGATGAGGTGCGATGATCTCGACCCTTTGCATGTACTCTTTCGAGAGGGGTGTACTGGGTGGGTGTGTATGGTAGTCTGACAAGTCTATATAATAAGTTTATTATATATAAATAAGAAATTTACTTAATTTTAATTATGATACTCTCCTGAATCAAACATCTAAAGTCCGCGAAACATGAACAGTGAAAACTCTAACGTCAACAGTGGCATGTTCAGCAATCTTAACGGCTTTTTCCAGCATTAAATCTGCCATAACTTAGCACTCATGTCTCGGAACTTCTGGATTGTACTTGTTATGTAAGCCCTATATATATGTACTCAACAACGTCTTCATGTCGAGATTACTGATTTCACATCTCAACCTCTACAGAACTCAGTTACAATGCACGTTTTGGTATGGAATTGACTAATGTTCCCTATACAATATCTCTAACTATTTGCTAGATTACTAACGACGACGGTCCTCCAAATGACGACACTTCGCCCTACGTTCATTACTTTGTGGATGCACTCCGCAAGTACACCGACTGGGATCTGTCAATTGCGTTGCCCAACACTCAGCGATCCTGGATCGGCAAGGCCCACATGATTGGCCAGAGCTTGACTGCTTCTTACATTTATCCTGGAAAGATTGGTGAGCCATACGACGGGCCTTACTATCAGCCTGCAAGGGGGTCTTCTCATGAAGAGTGGACATTACTGGATGGTACCCCTGCCAGTTGCGCGAATGTGGGCATTCACCATCTCTTCAAGGACAAGGGACCTGTTGATTTGGTATTGTCAGGCCCTAATTTTGGTCGCAATTCGGGTGCTCTCTATATCATGTCGAGTGGAACTATTGGAGCTGCAATGGAAGCTGCGCTTTGCCAAGTTAAAGCTATCGGAGTCTCGTTTGGCTACGATGACCACACCCATGTTCCTTCTCGGATCATTGAGGCCTGTAAGATTTCTGCCAAGCTCATCAAGTACTTGTATGAAAACTGGGACAAGGAAGCTCAGCTCTACAGCATCAACGTCCCATTGTGTGAGAGTCTGGCTGAGGGATCGACCCGCATTCTGTACACTAATATTCTTGAAAATACTTGGGGGGCCAACTTTGAACCCTGGGAGGAGTATGAAAAGCGTCAAGCTGCAAAAAGTGCTTCAGCGAGCTCTGCATCCTTGAATATCAATGATGAAGTGACTGCTGTTGCGTCTATTGGTGCCCAGCATGGTCATAGACCCTCAGTTGGAAGTGAACGCCCCAAAAATATTCTTCCTGTTCATGAACTGAACTCTCAGGGCTTGAAGCGAAATAAAGATTTGACTCAGTTCAAATGGCATCCTGATTTTGCTGCTGTTCATAATTCTGTTCTTGAAAGTGAAGAGGGAACTGACGGGTTGGTTGTTCACCAAGGAAATATCTCAGTCACTCCTCTCCGTGCTGTCTTTAAGGATCTGCCTATCAAGAAGGAAATCAAGTTGACTTAAATATAGTTTATCATTATTCCAAGAATATTATAAATAAGATTGTACATGCTGCTACTTTTTAGGTGCAGAAGTAGGTTGTTCCATGCCGTCAGATTCGTCCTCTATGCCGGCCATTTCCTGGCACCATTTGTACACCTTGGATTGATACTTCTGGGCGCGGAGAAGACCATATCTGACTTTGGTCATACACCTAATAAACTCTTCGCTACGCTGCTGTGCAATCTGGGTCAGCTGGCGTGTATCTTCAGCCTCCTCTGGTCTGATGCCATAATCGCGGTCTATTGAGAATTGTGGTAATGCGAAAAATGGATCCATGTCTTGTAGAGCTGCCGTTTGAGTTCTCGTTGAAGGTCGGCGCCCATGTTGAGGCGGATGGTCTTCGGCCTTAACTTTTGTAGTGCCATTGGCTTGTTCAGGCTTTTTGGCGGGATCTTCGAGGCCATCCAGATGATTGTAAATAGGTAAACTGAGCATGTTACTTCGGCGGTATTCAGGATCGTCTCCCAAAAATACGCTCATAAGCCGTGAAAACTGAACAGCGTTCTTGTGTTCTTCACTAATGACTTCCATGGCATGGCGAGCCAGCACATGAATTGTAGAACTTGTGAAGGCACGAGAAATGGCTGGATGCGACGGAACTTCAGATGGATGCGTTATTGGTGACAACAAGTCTATTCCGTTAGCTCAAGTCTTTTGGCAGTATGGTCAACTTACCAGCCAGGTTGATTTCTTTGTAAATGTCAGAATCGCTCTCGTTCTCTTCCTCGTCGCTGAGCTCGCCTGTGGCTACTTCGAACGTTACTTTTGGGTGAACACGGCGTTTCTTGTAAACTACTGCTCTCTTCTTGCCCCCAAATTCTACCGTCTATATCTTGTTAGCTTTGAATCATTGAAGTAAAATCATCTTACCTGAACACCATGGCCGTCAAACGGGGCGCTACCAAGCTTGCCTTCGTAAACCTGATTGGCTCCTCGCTTAAGCTTACGTCCACGATTTGAATACGCGTCCCCGATATGCTCTTCATCAGAAGGAGCTGCTATTGTGAGAATTA
This sequence comes from Geotrichum carabidarum, assembly GCA_030556585.1. Classification (NCBI taxonomy): domain Eukaryota; kingdom Fungi; phylum Ascomycota; class Dipodascomycetes; order Dipodascales; family Dipodascaceae; genus Geotrichum; species Geotrichum carabidarum. Next base: position 133,187 of record JAKTUH010000006.1, read on the forward strand.
GAGCATTTCTTCAAACTTGAGTAATTCACTTACCATCTTCGCTCTTTTCCAAAGCTTCCTTCAGCCGTCTAAACAATATCAGTACTTAAATCCAATAGATTATACAACTCCCTTACATAATTTCGTCTAGAGTCTCTTTATCTACCTCGCTCTCTTCCATTTTGTGTATGTTGGTTGGCATTGAGGAAGAATCAACTTCACCGCGACTTTTCTCAAGCTTTTCCATCAGAAAGTCCCCAACCCTGAAATTAAGGAATGCGAAGAGAGGTCTAGGTCTTTTGGTATTTACACGAAGTATGATTTCTATACAATTTGAGGATTGGCCGGTGCGGCCTCTGGATCTGTGTTCAGAAGTGGTAAGAACTTTGTGAGTTGGGTGCTTCGCTCTGTTAGTGGTAAGATCAGTCTAAAAGCGTCGTTGGAGTTGAGATAGTAGTGGTGGAGCCGTTTGGATCTAAGGAATCCTATGTTCTCATATAGGTGAATGGCAACCTTATTGTCAGCCTCAGTTTCAAGAATAATTTCATCGGCATTCTGGTCTTTCATGGCCTTTACTGCCATAGATACTAGTCGTTTGGCAATTCCCTGGCCACGATGTGTTGAGTTGACGGCCAACATCGCAATGTAGCCACGGGATCGTCGCTCGCGGTGCTCGTTCAGACTGCAGACAATGACGCCAATTAAAGAGTCTTCATCGAATGCCTATTGAAAGTTAGATATTCTGCTGGAACTGATACCATGCAACATACCATCAGACATAGTTCAGGGTTTCTATAGATGAAGAATCGAAAAACATATAGAGAATATGGTTCCGAGAGATCTTTCGAGATGATCTCTCTAATAGCTGAAAGCTCCTTCTCCTCGTTCTCAGGATTGTATTCCCTATAAGTTATGGGACCCATTAAAATGAAGTGAATGTGATGTTATATTGTATGGTGGGAGGATCTGGCAGCTTAGCTGATTTGATTTTGACTTAGGATTTCCTGTTTAACTTTTTTCATATTGGGAATATCAGGTTCTTAGCTCTATTCGACCGCCACCCAATCCTGACAGTCTCACTTGACTTCTTACCAAGACCTTTGTTTCCTTTTTTCCTTCTATTTCATGTGCATTTCTGAAGAGTTCAAGGTCTGTTTGGAGAGTGTTAGGGAGGTTCTTGTGCGTTGTGACTGCGAATATTCAATCTGTGAGGAGCATATTGTCGCGATAACAAGATAATGAACAGCATGAAACTTTTCAACGCCTTCACTGGCAACAGAGTGGAGGTTAGTCCAGATGAGTTTTTGAGGTAAGTCTATTGGGCTATGGGGAGATCTTTGTTTAACGTTATCAAGTTTGAATGACCTAAAGTCATGGATCGAGAGTCATGAAGGTATTGCGGTGGATCATCAGCTTCTTTTGACAACCAGGTCAGTACAGCTAAAGTTGGAGGCAATGTCATATGGAGTATGTATATTCGTCGCCACAAGCGTTCGCTTTCTAACTTTCTAGCAACAAATATTTATCTTCGACAAGACTCTGTTTTCGCTAAATCGATCAGTGGAGCCTCAATCACAAGACACTCTTCGGCCGCTAAATGTGGGCCCAGTACCAGGACTTGACCAACCTTCATCCAAGTCAGTGGTATCCATTTTAAATACATTTATGGCCCGAGCAAAGTGGGCTCTTAATCTTCAAGACCATGCCCAAGCATTATTTGAACGTATCGAGCAGAGTATCATTGAAATCGCTGTGATAAAGCAGGGTGTCGATATTTCTATCGTACACCTTCGGCACTATTCAGCAGGTCTAGAGAAATCCTTTGAAGCTTCTCTCGACTTTGCCACTAACCTTGACAAGGATGCAGCCGCTGGTGCCAACTGGCGGGAGGTCTGCGACAAGCTTCGCCATATCACTATCCATCCGGCTTTACTATCAGGTCACAACGAAGAGAAGCTATTATCCAACTGGATAGATACAGCTGAATTAGAGCGAGTCAGTACATCTTTTGACTCAGATCGACTCAAGACCAAAAATGTTCTACGGGAATTGAATGGAGATGTCAATAGTGTCATTCACCAAGGTCGTCAGCTGGAGAATGATGCACAGACATGGATCAAGGCAAATACCTCTCCAGTATACTCTGAACGAAGTACATCAGATGACGGCAGCTGGCGCAAGTACAAGGATTTAGCAGAAGACGTTGGCACTCTCGTTCGAAAAATTCAAGGAGACTGCGACTTTGTTGCGACCCTGTCTGATACCCCTACGAACATTAAAAATGCTTCTCGCATAATGGCATTACATGAACGTGAATTCCTACCTAATGTGCGAGATATGACTCAAGAACTATGGGACATTGCCCACACTTGGGTCCTTTCAAAAGCATATGCACAAAAGAGGATGGTTTCTTATCTCAGTCGGATTTCACAAATTCAATCCCAAACCAGCCCCATACGTACACAAACAAATGACATTGGGAAATCGCTGAGGGCACTAGAAGAGCAGCGTGTGGTCCTAGCTCGGGCAATCGATATGCCATACCTTTATGGTGCACTTCTGCTCGAGTTCATTCGCCGGCATGAATGGTTAGACGAGGTTAAAGCAACTGCCTCGGAGTCAGCAGAAACCATGGCTGGATGGGTAGAGAGTGAAATCAAGCAGAGAACAAAATGGAAGAGGCAGTATGGAGGTAGTTTAGGGATGCTCAAGCGAATCGGTGGTGACGTTTCTCAGGTGCCTGAAATTGACGTCTCGGTTATAAATCCACGAGACTACAAGCAGTTCAATCTGTCAAGAAAGGACTTAGAAATGTATCTCAAGGTTCTCAAAACTCTGAAACTCGAGGAAGAATATGAAGAACTAAGCAAACAGTTAAGTCAACTAAACAAGGCATTACTAGTAGCTCCACTGAGTAGTCTTAATGGAGTGACTGCAAAGAAACACAAGCAATTGTTTAAAGGAGGCAGCATAACTGAATATTCACAGGGTGAATTCCCGTTCTCCAAACCAGGAACTCCTCCCATAGCTGAAGCTAATGAGACTGTCATTCAAGGTTACGAGGCTCGAATTCGCAAACTAGAGGATCTCTTACACAGGAACCAATTTCGAGATACTTGGACCAATAAGTTCCAACCCCCTAATCTAAGTGGTGTATTTAAAAACGGTGCGCCCACTGCTAATCCAGTTGAGAACGAAGAAGTACAAAACCTGAAAGATAGAATCAAGCAGCTCGAAGAGGAGAAGGAAGAGTCTGAGAAGGAGCTCACTCAAATTAAAAATGAAAAGGACGTCCTGGTGGCCGAAATGGAGAAAAACAGATCAATTTATGAGGTTGCACAAATGATGAAATCGGATCTACTGGCAAACATCTCAGCTCAAGAGGCAGAATTCAATACCGAGCGCCGGTTGCTGGTAGAGGAAATCAAGGAACTCAAGGTGAAAGTAGACGATTTGGAGATCGAAGTGGAGCGTGAGGTGGACCGCTGTACCGAGTTGGAAAGCAAAGTAGAGTCGTTATCATCTCAAATTGATCACAGTGAGAAATCACACAGCCAAGAGAGAGAAACGCTTGTTTCTGAAAAGGCTGCACTGGAAGCAAAGAACAAAAAGATTGAAGTTCGGTTTGAGTTGCTATACTCACGGGCCAGGGATATGAGCCAGCGTTTATTTACGAGCTACAAACGGAGCTGCGATTTACTTGAAGGCCTCGGGCTGCAATCCTCTAAAGTTTTCGACGATAGAGGAGAGTTGATTTCGTTCAAAATCCAGCGAGTGAAAGGCTTGGGCAGAAGGTCGGCTCGAAATAGTAACGCAGGTATACCACCAGGTATGGGTGACTCTCTGCAAGATCCTACTGGAATATTAGACAGTGCTGGTATGCCTCCTGAAAAGTCTTTTGACATTGACCCTAAGGTCTTTTACTGGCTCGACGCTTACTACAATGAAGATGAAGAGGCAGGGGTAGAACTTGATGACGACGATGCTGACAAATGCTCACTGGTTACTGCGAACAGTTCAGTCGTCTCTGACGAGTCAAAGCAAGCCCATAGCCGTCATTTATCAAAGGTGAGGGAAGTCAGGTATCGTCAGTTCCTTGCTACAATCTTCATTGACTACGATCTATTCTGCGACAGTGTTACGAAGCGGTTTAACGATGTTGAGCAGCTAGCGCGCAAACTGCAGAAGGAGGCACGCAATTACAGGGAACGAGCACATGTCAACGAACAACAAAATAGGCATAAGCTTGCCTTCAAGGGATTCCAAAAGGGAGAGCTTGCATTGTTTCTGCCGACTCGAGACCAGTCGCGGGATCCTAATCCATGGGCAGCCTTCAACGTTGGCGCGCCCCATTACTTCTTGAAGCCGAATGCAGAACACCAATTAGAGAATAGGGAATGGCTTGTGGGCCGCATCACGAAAATCGAGGAACGTGTAGTTGACCGCGTTCACGACAACGCGGGAGATAATCCGTTTGACTTGAGTGACGGGCTTAGATGGCACTTAATTGAGGCAAAAGAAGAACGGTGATAGGTGTGCTTTGTGGGATGTGCCTTGCAACCAGCGACTTTGTTGAGTGGCGGCTTGAAGCAAGAAGACTTAGAGGCCGAGAGTTAAAGTATGGTACATTTGTGTCTGTGTCAAAACAAATAATGAAAAAAAGAATATTGGTTTAGTGTGAATATGTGTACAAGGTCGCTTTTTCTAAATGGAACCACCTAAACTTTGCCCCTTCAGATTTATTTCTCTCCTACAATTTCATTTCCTCTCAGTTCCTTTTTGATATTTTCAGTGCGTCTTTGCAATCCTGCTTGAATTGAATAATCATAATACTAATAATGGCAACCGAAAGTAAAGTCCCTCCCGTAAGTTGCTTTTGGCTTCATTTTTACGACAACTTCGGGGCCTCAAACTAACTTGCTATCCCCTTAGTCTCAATCCGGATCCTGGACCAGCTTCCTCAAGAGCATTGCCTCTTACAATGGTGATTTGGCCTCGTTGACCGCTCCTCCCTTTATTCTGTCCTCTGTATCCTTGACCGAGTACTCCAAGTTTTGGGGTGAGAACACGTCTGATTTCGTTGCTCCCGCACTGGAATCGGACCCAGAGCAACGTTTTTTGAAGGTCTTGAAGTGGTTCCTCGCCACGCTCAAGGAGCAGTACTGTAGCAGAAATGAAAAGCTCGGATCGGAGAAAAAGCCCCTCAACCCGTTCTTGGGTGAGGTGTTCACTGGGTACTGGGATGATGAGAAGGCAGGCAAGACCATCTTGGTGTCCGAACAGGTTAGCCATCACCCCCCTGTAACTGGTTACGCTCTTTGGAATGAGAAGAACAAGGTCGAGCTTCAAGGTTACAACGGTATCAAGGCTTCGCTATCAACCAGCGCTATCTCGGTTCGCCAGTACGGCCATGCCATTCTGTCATTGAACGGCGTTGAGGGTGGTGAGAAGTACTTGATCACTCTCCCTGCTCTCCACATTGAGGGTATTCTTTTTGGATCTCCCTACGTAGAGCTCGAGGGAAAGAGTTATATCCAGTCTTCGACTGGATACAAGGCGACCATTGAATTCAGCGGTAAGGGCTACTTCTCGGGCAAGAAGAACACTTTCAAGGCCAAGATCATCCAGGACAACCAGCCCAAGGACGTCATCTACACCGTCAGCGGCCAGTGGAGCGGTGCCAGCAAGATCAAGGACCTCAAAGGCAAGGAGACTCCATTCATGGACTCCAAGGACATTGTCGTCAACCCTCTGAAAGTCAAGGACATTGCTGATCAGAACGACCTCGAGTCACGGAAGGCCTGGGAGAAGGTTGCCAGCGCCATCAACCAGGGCAACTACGACCTGATCCACCAGGAGAAGAGTAAGATCGAAATGGAGCAGCGCGTCTTCCGCAAGCGCGAGGACCGCGATGGCAAGGTGTGGCCCCGCAGATGGTTCACCGAGACCCTGGTCAAGGACGAGGAGTGGTACGAGACCCTCGCTGATCTCTGCGGTGTCGTTGCTGGCTCCAGCTCGTCTAGCAGCAGTACTGATACCTCCAAGGCTGACCCTGAGACCGATACTAACTGGCGCTTTGTCCGCAAGAACTACGAGACTAGCACTATCAAGGCTGAGAAGAATGACACCGGCAAGGATGAGATCTTGCAGTACGTCATTGCTTTGAGAGAAGAAGATCCTGTTGCTGGTGAGGACGAAGTTCCTCCCGTTATTCCTGGCACTGCCTAGCTTATCGAACAGTGTGATGCTCTAATTTTTTGATTGATCCCTTGTTGAAAACTCGTTTTACTTGTCGTTTATTCTCTACCCTCGTTGAATTGCCTTAATAATAACATATATCTACATATATAACTCCTAATATTCACGTTGTTGTTTAATCTCACAACCCATGGTCACTTGAGGGTTACTGAATTATCATTTTGGTATCTTTCAATTAGTCTTGCTCTTTCTTCACTTCATTACAGTCATATATGAACGTCCATTCAAGCTGCCACCCCGCTAGCTTACTGAAAAAAACTCCCCCGTTTCATCCACATCCTCGACCGAATCCACGTTGGCTTGGATCAGCGCCTGTGCTATTGCAATCTCCTCTCCGCTGCCTCCATGAACATGCTCCTCAAACGCAGACTCCACCTGCGGGTCCACCGGCACGTCCTGCTCCGCAGCACCCACCACCACACTGGACGCCGTCGGCCCTGGCCCGTAACCTGGCTGCTGTTGTTGCTGCTGTTGTTGCTGTTGTTGTTGTTGTTGCTGCTGCTGCTGCTGAGCTTGGCTTGCAGAGGACGCTGGCGAGTACCCGTAGTACCGCTGCGACGTTGAGCCGAGCCCAGAGGCGCTCTGCGCCTGCTGCTGTTGCTGCGGCCCGCCTGCAGACTGGGCTGACTGGGGCGTTTGCTGGGCGCTGGCGTGGGGCGTCATCGAGACTACGGGCTGCGAGGCCGGTGTGTGTGCATGTGATGGCGTTTGCTGTTGCTGCTGTTGCTGCTGCTGTTGCTGCGCGTTTTGGACAGCCACTCCCTGTGAGACTGACGAGGACTGGGCGGGCGACGACATCATGGAGCGTTGCTGCTGTTGCGCGGCGGCGACGGCAGCCGCCATCAACGCGTTCGGATCTTCGTTGGGGTCATAGTTGGAGCGGTGCTGGGGAACTTGAGAGTGATGGCGGGATGAGTGCGGGTGGTGGTGCGTAAGCCCATTGCCGTGCTGGTGCATTGGTGACCGACCATGACCTTGCAGTCCATTGAGTCCGGAGTTGCTGGAGCCCATGAGGTTGGACTGACTGGCCACGGCTGCTGCGGCAGCAGCTGCCACCACCGCCGCAGTATGTTGATCGACCTCGTCATCATCATCCGCAGGGTCTCCATACGCATCCTTCTTGATTCGTTTACTGGGTGGGGGTCTGGACGTTTCCCGGCACTCGTTACAATTGCGAATAGCTTGACCCACGGTTTCTTTAATTCTTGTCCAGTGGTATCGTTCCGTAATTTGCGACGTTGTTTTATTGATGCCTGCATGGCTTTGCATGTGGAGCTGTGTCGCAATTTCCAGCTGCCGCTCTGGATCTGAAATGACCTCTCTGTCCTTAAGCATGAGCTTACCATCGCGCAGTTTATAGTGAGCAGCAGACGACCGAAGACGCGACTTTTCTTGTCTGTCAGACTGGGGCGGGTATCTGCCAGTTTCCAAATAGTATTTGATTTTGTCAAACCTGAGTTCTCCCACAGCTTCTTCCGTGCTGTCTACCAAGTCACGTCCATATATGAGAGCATCAACCGCGTGTTCATGGCCCTTGAGAATGCCTGCACCCTTGATTCGGCCAATTCGTCTAAAGTTAAGCGACTCCCAAATTCTGCGAGCCGCAATATTGGACTCAAACACCAAGTTGAACACAGAGTACGAGTAGCCCAGCTTAGGCGCCCAGTCCAAGTAGCACTCGGCCAGAGTTCGACCAATACCCTTTGCTCTAATTCCAGCATTGACCAGAAAGCCAGCAGTGCAAATATGAGCACATCTACCTGGGTAATTCGGCTTAATATAAAATGAGCCCAAGCATTCTTTCTCCCAAGGCCGGTTGGGTTCGATGGAGGGTGCTTCGCCGAGAAGCATGACGCCAGCAAACGAGCCGAACCAGTAGTTTTGGAACGTATCAATGTGCAGCGTGTCGAACAGCGGATACGTGTCACCACGGTCAATTTCCATGTTAAACTCATCACACAGGAATGCCAACAATCCAATAGGAAGCTGATCGGTCGCGGATATGGGGTAAATAGTAGCAGTGGTTTCTCCATCCTTCAACAACACCGTGAGAGGGGCTAGCTCAGGGACTATCACATCTGGGCGATAGTGAGGAGGCTGCGTAGGATCTTCTAAAGCCGAAGGCATGGTAGCGATAATATTATCTCAATGGTAATAACGCGTCAAGCCGATGTCGAGTAAGCTGGAAGGCTGAAAAATATAAAGACGCGTCCAGAGAAGCTAAATTCAAGCAATTGAAAAAGAAAAAAATAAATAGGGATACAGCAGTCAGCAATCCAATATAGAGCACGTTCGTGTATCAATGGCCGGGTCTCGGGTCTCGGGTCCTGATTCAAATCTTTGGAATATTCTGGGGTCGTGGTATGGCAATAGCTCGTGCCAGAATGTTCTGAAGAGATGCTAAGAGTCTTGCGTGGTGATTGTGGTCCAGGTGAAGAAAAGAGAAGGAGGAAAAGAAAAAAACTTTTCCCAGCAACAGAGAGACGGTAATGAATTGTGGGTTGGGGTTATGTAAGACTGAAATATTCTACTTGTTTCTTTGTATCTGTGTATATGTTAGTACGATACTTTTGTCTTGAAGTGAGAAGAACGAGCAACGAACATGGGGATACAAAACAATGAACACAAGAAACATCCTTCTCAACAACTATGGATGGTCTCTTTATCTTTTGAAAACGTCTGCAAGGCGTTAATTCTCAGGACGAAAATAAAACAAGAGGGGCTATTGCATATTGATCAACGGCTGCATATACGCGTAATTAATCTTTGTGCTTAAATTTAACTGTTATGCTACTGTAAAGCCGTAGATAAGGCACTATTGATCAAGTTCATAAAGATCTATTGATGATACACAAGACATTAAGGAGATTATAACATGGCAATTGGCTAGGTAGCAGTTAATTTCAGCACTGGACTAACAATTACTCTTCAGCAAGCTCCAGCTTCTTTCCGTAGATGATGGCGTTCTGAGGTTCGTCGAATCCCTTCAATTTGCCAGCACCAGGGACCAGGCCAATGCGGGTGAATCCTAGACTGTCCCAGATCTTGCAAGAAGCAACGTTAGACTCAAAGACCAGATTGAAGACCGAGTAGGTGTAGCCGAGCTGAGGCGCCCACTTTAGGTACACCTTGCCCATCTCATAACCTATCCGCTTACCTCTGGTCTTGGACGAGACGAGGAATCCGGCATTGCAGACGTGGGAGCAGCGGCCAGGGTAGTTAGGCAGAACGTGGAAGGTGCCAAGGAAGACCTTGTCCCAGTCGGCGTCGACAGGAATGAGCTTGACGCACTCAGCAATGTGTGGAGTAGTGGGTTCTTGGAGATGCTGCTGGAGAGGATCCGAGGCAGCAGAGGGGTGTGAGGCAGCGTGCTCGGCATTGGCAGCAGCGGCGGCGGATTTGAAGTCAGCAAGTTTGCCTTGCAGCATGACTGCAGTGAAGTCGCCCATCCAGTAGACAAGAAACTCCTCCATTGTAAGGGGGTTCTCTAGAGGATAGGTCTGGCCGATCTCGAGCTCGTCATTGAACTCATCGCACATGCGGGCAAGCAAACCGAGGGGAAGGTGGTCGGAGGAAAAGATGGGGAAAATGGTAGCAAAGGTTCCATCAGGCAGGGCGACTTCCTCAGGGACCAGGTTAGGTTCGACAGCATTGGGTCTGATAATGGGTTTAGAATCAATTCCTCCAAAGACAGGCATTGTTAGAGTACAACTTGTATTCAAAAAAAAAAAAAAAAAAAAAAAAAAAAAAAAAAAAAAAAAAAAAAAAAAAAGCAAAACGATGAATGAGTTGAAGTTGAAATATCAAGAGAGTTGAGAGATTTCGAGTGGGGGAGAGAAAAGTTGAGAGACTTGACAGTTGCTTTTATAAACTTCGAGAAACAATGGAACGAGACCGCCTTTCTTGGTGGAACCAAGCAGACGAATCCTGATGAAAGAAAATCATCATGGTAATCCCGCTAAAATCAGTAGATATGATTCCTATCCAGCAGAGATGCAGTTGCAAAAGGTGCACAACGTACAATACACCACAGACGCTTCTTAGGCTGGTCGCCCTTGAATGGCTTTAAGCCACCAGTCCCTGGACATGCCATCCAGATCAAATCCTGATCACATTTATGCGGGAACAGCATATTAAGCGGCAAATTGACTAGAGCCAGTAGGCCCCTGCCCAGGAAAGCAGCATATTTCAAGCAGTAATTTTGATTTTATATATATATGTGATTATTGTTGTGATCCAGGACCGTTAGGCTCAAGTAGTTAAAATCACACAATTTTGCCCAGGCTTACTTGACTGAAACACTCATATAACCAGAGTATGTATGGCGCTGAGAGCATGTATACAGTCAAAGGAAAGGTGCACATGATCAACCAACCACGTGATTAAAGCATCATGTGATATTAATGTATTTAGTCCAAGTCATAAGCTACAAGTCTTATTTTTTAAAGATTTTAAAAACAACCATCAACCCCTTCCCAAGTGTGACTGCTATCTCAAATAGGAAATATATTTCTTGCATTCATATCCAAAAATGTGAGTCGTCAGCCTTACTAATACAACACCAGCGAATTTTGGGAAAATCAAAAAATTCTTTACACTCCAGTTGCGACTCTCTTTTTTTTTCCCTCGCTGCACTCAACAGACTTTTTCGACAACTCTGTATACCCAAAGAACAAGTAGGTAAGTGAACTTCTGCCATTCAGTCAACCTGTTATAAAGGAGAGATGGAGAGTAAAATGGACTAAGGACCTTTCTTTCGACCTTGTAGCTGGCATGCTGAACGACCTTGTTGTCTCATGATCTCCTGCTGCTCGAGAGACTACTATTCCATTTGAAATATCACCTTCTTGGCACTTCGTGATTCAGCTACTAACTCTCTTTGCAGTCAAGATGGCCCGTCGTCCCGCTAGATGTTACAGATACTGCAAGAACAAGCCGTTCCCCAAGTCCCGATACAATCGTGGTGTCCCCGATGCTAAGATCCGTATCTATGATCTTGGTAGAAAGAGAGCCTCCGTCGACGACTTCCCTCTCTGCGTCCACCTCGTCTCCAACGAACTTGAACAGCTCTCTTCCGAGGCCTTGGAAGCTGCCCGTATCTGCGCCAACAAGTACATCACCAAGATGTCTGGCCGTGATTCTTTCCACATGAGAATCCGTGTCCACCCCTTCCACGTGCTCCGTATCAACAAGATGTTGTCGTGTGCCGGTGCCGATAGATTGCAGCAGGGTATGAGAGGTGCCTGGGGTAAGCCCCAGGGTCTTGCCGCCCGTGTCAACATTGGCCAGATTCTCATTTCGGTCCGTACCAGAGACTCTAACAAGGAGGTTGTCATTGAGGCTCTCCGCAGATCTCGTTACAAGTTCCCTGGTCAGCAGAAGATCATCATCTCCAAGAAGTGGGGTTTCACCAACCTTGACCGTGATGAGTACGTTGTCAGACGCGAGAACGGTGAGATCAAGGAGGACGGTGCTTACGTCAAGTTCCTCAACAAGAAGGGTCCTCTTGAGGAGTCTCTCAGAGCTTTCCCCGACTACGCTGCCCGTGTCACCGCTTCTGCTTAAAGTATGATATATTTTTAGTTGGAATCGAAAAAGTTCATTTTGTAATCTTGCCTCAAATTGTCTTTTCATCGTAAACGAGTGATTCAAGCAAAGGAATGATAGCACGCCTGGAATTCTCAAGTGTTCGTACCAGGTTACAAACATAAAATCATGGATCTGAAGACACCGATTGCCTCATCTAACATGCTGATCTAAAAGCAGAAAATAACTGACACAAGTGGGTATCTGTGCCACTCGATATGTCACAGTTCAAAAAACTGATCAAAAACAAAAGGCTTGGCGAACAAAGTCATGGAGTAGAATTGTAAAGGTATATCAAAAGAACACAGGTTGTTCATGAAAAGAAAGAGAATACGTGAAAATAATAAAGAAAGAAAGTAATAAAAACAGTGGAAACCAGATTCGTAACGTTACTTGGAGACCTTGGATATGCTGTTGACACCAGTGCTGGGCGGTATCGTACCACTGACTGACCTCTTCTTGCCAACTCCTAGTGTCCTGTGTTTAGGCATAGTGAGTGCCTCTGTTGAAGCAGATAATGAATTCAGTTTGAAAATGTCTAGTGAGCAAGACGACGAAGAGGGCATTGTAGCTAGGAAAGGTAACGGAGATGCTAAAAATGAGGTGCCTGTTCCATACTCATAGTGAGAGTGTGACTTTTGGGCATAAGGTCCTGGTATAGGAGGGGATGTGTCGCGAGAAGAGGCATCCGTGGGGCCTTCTTCAGAGGAAGAACAGCAGCAGGACACTGATGAAGATGACGACGATATGTTGAGTGGCGGTTCAGGGGTATCAGGCATGACTAGATCAACAGTGGCACCTGTCGTTTTCAGTTTCCGGGCTTTAGCGGCTTGTTGCTTGGCTGCAGCCGGTTTGCTCTGCTTTACTTCAGATGCGGACCGGCCAGCTGCTACTGCCGCCTTGACTGATTTCTTCTTTGCAACCTTTCCGTCCTTACCACCAGCAGAAGCACCCTGCTTCTTTCGCCGCTCCTCTCGTTCTTGAATCTGTTTCTGCCGTAACGCTTTCGCCGCCTCCCGGGCCTCCATCTTGGCTTTCCGTTCTTGGGCCTTGCCCTCTTCAATCTCGTCCCGCTCCTGCTCATAGTCACGCATGAGCTCCGGCATGATCTGGCAGTCGCCCTTTACAACTAGGTCAAAACAGCCCTCAAACTCGCGCTTTGTTATTTGGGGTGGCGGATCGTCTATATTCATCCATACCGTGGCCCCGTTGGCAGCATGCACCGCTTGCGCCATTTCCCTAACCATGCGCCGGACTCCGGGGATCTTGAGCGACGTGCCCACTACTATAAGCCCGTCCGGCCGGCATGCCAAATCGCCCTCTGTCACTTTCCCTATAGCCTCTGCGTCCGGATTAAACTCGTTGTAAAGTACAATTTTGGGCCGCAGCCGGCCAACGCCTTGCTGCCGCTTGCCTGCTATCGACCGGTCGCTGTTCACCTTGAGGCATTCGGGGCATTCTGGAATGCTGCTTGCCTCACTGTCTTCGCCGTCGCTAGCGCTAGCGCTAGCGCTGACACTGGCTTCAAACAGCTTCGGATCAAACTCGCTTGTCCAGTTACACTTTGCGCAGTTCATGTATTTGATTGTACCGTGTAGCTGAACTGTTTGAGGCCATGGCGCTTCTAGTGGTGTTTTCGTCGCCAGGTGTGAGAGAGAGGTGTCGATGCAATCAATGTTTTGGGTATAAAGCCGCAGCAGCCTGCTTTCTTGCGAGATTTTGTTAATAAAGCTATGGAATGGAGTCGGCGGAGACGAGAAGCACAGGTTATAAAGGTCGCACATGATGCCATGGAAGTGATTCGTTGAGTCCAGGTCATTATAAACCACAGAAGCGTCAAACAATTGCTTTCCAGAAGCTTTAAGTTTGAGATCGTTTTTCAGCAGCTTGAAAAGACCTGTCGACGACCTAAAATCGGGAATTCCAGCGGCTACAGAAATTCCCGCTCCTGTGATAACTACCAGACGCCTCGAGTGTCTAAAAACATGGTGCAGTATTGCGAGATCATTCCTGCAAATATCAGAAGTGGATGTGTGGAGTAATAATTGACTGTTATAGGTCCCAAGAGTTCCCAAGCTTGTCAGGTCCAGCACTTGTTTGGGCGACTCTATTCGTTTAGGGAGTTTGGGCTTTTTGGCGAGGCAACTGGACTGTTTTCTGGCCGCTTTTTTGCTGGCAAGATCCTCATCTTGTCGGGGTGCCGGCACTGGAGGATTTGGCTTGGTATCAATAAACGGCTCATGCACATACTGGTGGGGCTCTTGGTCTTGCGTCAAACTGTCTTCTTGCTCGGTATCGCTATCCGTCGTATCCTTAATTCTCTCACCACCACCACCACCACCACTATTATCGGAGTAGAGCCCTGCCCAAGTATGTTCGCTAGAGTCAGTGCACATCAGCGCGTTGATGCTCATAATGTTGTTTATTGCTTTGTCATACTTAGTTGCCGTATGTGACTGAGGCAGTTCACCAGTAGCCACTTCCATTTTTGCTTGACAGCGCCTTCGTGTGCTCTCTCAACCTGGTTGGACTCAATGGGTAACTTGTTATTGTAGGTGGAAGGTGAAGGTAATGTGAGACGCGTTTAGCTTTCATAATAATTCATGATAACTGTAATAATATAAGGTTATTATGGGAAATTCTAATGTTTTTAAGATCGGTACAATAATTACACAAAAGACATGTATATCACAGACCAATTGCTTACGTAAACACATATCACCGTTTAAGTGGCTATACCCTGGGATAAGTTAAACCTGGGGCATTGCAGATCCATCTCCTCTCTGATCACTTCCAGCACTGAAAACTCTGACGCCATTGCTGATAGACTGGCGGATGACTTGGCCTCCTATTGTGGCGTACATTGGTTAGCATCTCATTCAGACAAAAAAAAAAAAAAGAGTTTTTCAGTCTGCGCATTTAACTTACGTCCAAAAAGCTCCCTTGCATTGCCAGAAAGAACTTTAACTTTGTGGCCCAAGGCACGCAGGCCCTCAACCGTTTCACTGGGCATTGTGTCTTCCACCGCCACAATGGTCGTGGGGTTGGATGCAGGGCCATCTGGGGTTCCGTGATGTTTGGCGTTTTCGCGCTCGTCTGGATCAGGGACCAAACAGAACCGGGGAGCGTCTAGAGCCTGTTGAGGATCGAAACCAAACACAGTCATGTTGTAAAGGACCTGAACATGTCCCTGGGGTTGCATGAATCTGGAAAACATGTTAGACATGATTCAAAAGAGCATAGATGTGCTTGGATATATTACTTACCCACCCATGACTCCATAAGAAGCGTAGAGTTCATTAGTATCTTCATAAGTCACCATCGCCGGAATGATGGTCTAAGGCCCTTAGGTTAGCAAAAAAAAAAAAAGAAAAGGAAAAAAAAAAGAACCCTCGAAGGAATGAGCACAGGAAAAGAAATCAAACCTACATGGTATGGTCGCTTTTCGCCAGCAATCACATTCCGACTGCCTTCCCTCAGGTTAAAATTCGCGCCTCTGTTTTGCAAGACGAATCCTTGTCCCTTGGGAATAATGCCAGATCCAAATGGCCCATAGATGGAGTTGATGAAAGAACAAGCGTTTCCATCACTGTCCGAAGTGGTGAAGTAAACGGTATCAGACTCGAGAACTGGATTAATAACACCGCCGCCCCGAGGATCAGTGGGATTGATGCTGACTTTTTTGGGGTCGAACAAACGTGCTTCCTTGGCAAGATACTCATCAGAAAGAAGAAGATCTAGGTCAACGTCTGGGTTATGACTCAAGTCAGACACATAATCGTCAGCATGGCTAAATCCAATCTTCAACATCTCAATCAAGATGTGGAGATACTCAGCAGAGTTGTGCTGGTATGATCTTAGCGGTAAAATCAGATTCTGGGTTTCCAAAGATCGAATCAAGCCAAGGGCTTGTAATGCGACAAAGCCCTGCCCATTTGGCGGGATTTCGTGAACAAGCAGCTTGCGCCCTTTTTTGCCTTCTTGGATTGGGCCGGAGGTCTGCACGCTCAGAGATCCCTTTTCAATGAACGTAGACTTATGAGCGTCCAAATCTTCTTGTGTCATTGTTCCATTGCGCTCCTTGACCGCGGCAATGATAGCATCGCCAACCACTCCTTTGTAGAAACCGGCTTTGCCATGGTCTCCAATAAGCTCTAGCGTTCTGGCAATTCCCTCGTTCACAAACACCTCGCCCTCAAGAGGAGCCCCTTTCTCCTTGGTAAGTAGCTCCCATCCTTCCTGCTGGGTCAGCAACGAAACGCCTTTTCCCCACGTGTAGGCACTTATAGCGGATACTGGGAACCCGTTCCTGGCCAGGTCAATTGCAGGCTGCAGGATCTCCTTCATGGTCAGCTTCTTGTTGCCCCAAGTCTCGACAACATCGACCCAGCCAGCCACTGCACCAGGCACAGTCACACTGTGAATCGAAGGCGCAGGAACGCCTCGTCGGGGACTGCCCGGCCCGATTCCGAGGTCGGCCTTGACTCGCTCCAGAGTAATGCCCTTGGGCGCTCTGCCGCTACCATTGATCCCGCACACTTTTTGGGCTTTGGCATCGTAGAAAAGACTGAACATGTCGCCGCCAGGTCCAGTCATGTGGGGTTCAAGCACACCCAAGGCGGCGGCCGTTGCAACGGCAGCCATTGCGGCATTTCCACCCTTCTCGAGGATCTTGATGCCGGCAGCAGTTGCTAGGGGCTGAGAAGAGGACACAATGCCCTTTGTAGAATGGACAACTGAACGTCTAGAATTGAATTTGGATTCCATTTGGTATCTTGTTGATCTTATCAAATTATTAACTTTTCTAAAAGAGTTCCATATCGAGCCGTATTTATATGGTCCATGAATTCCCCCACATTTTACATTTTCACGTGACTCATTGAAAATGACTATAAGGTCTTTTACTGAGCAAGTTGTCATAAATCCGTTTCAAATATTGAAAGCAATGAAAGCGTTAACTGAAAAATAATATAAATGTAGACAAATAAAATGAAAGGCAGATAGCAATTATGTAGAATTCAGGTGCCCCTAATCCGAGGTGCCTAGCAGAGAACATTCTTGAAGGAACCGGGTTGGCGTGCACATATCAGTGCTACCGTAGACTACCCGTCTTGAGCCGTTAGAACGAGCTGCCCATTCCTGCAAGTTACCGTACTCCAAGTACGTACCTCCGCCCACGGTAAACACAATAGCCTCATCGTAAGCGTTCTTGCGGGGAGGACGAGTCAGAGCTCCGCGGGTAGCGCGGGGATCAAAGTAGAGGTAGTCGTCTGTGGCCGACGAGTTTGAAGACGAAGGATCCATGATCGACTCAACAATCTTAGTAACTGGCAGGTCTTTGCTTGTAGGAAGCAGATTCTTGACATTGGAAATCAAGTTTCCAAATCCTTCCGAAATCTTGCCTTCACCGAGAGAGTCAGTCAGTTTGCTAGTGAATGCACTGAATCCCTTGAACAGAGAGTCACCACCTGATGACTGAGAAGGATTAGGACCAGACTGTTGTTGATTAGAAAGGATGTTCATCTTTGTAATCTCCTTGACTCTCTTGATGTAATTGAGAGCGCTAAGATCGCATCCTTGAGAGCTCAGGGCGTTTTCGTAATCACTTAGATCAGCCGAAGAAACGTTATTTGACATGATGTAGAAGATCAAGAACATTCGCAACTTGTCATTGGGATCTTTGAACTCAGGGTTGCGAATATGATCGAGAACTGCGACTTTGGTAAGCTTGATTGCATTCTCCTCAGCTTCAAACAACTGAGCCAAGCCTCGGTCTCCGATTGCCTTGAGCAACGCAGTCGCAATGTTCATATGCATGTCGATAGTTTGCTTGCGAGCAGTGAGTTCAGGAAGTGCAGTGATGGCAGCCTTGAGATGCTGAGCATTGGAGGCAGGGTTGAGCTGCTGGATATCGCTCAGATCAGAAATACCAGTCTGACCAGTGACTTCTTTGGCATCAGCCTTATACTTGGTAAGCTCAGCATCCAGGTTGTCAGCCACTTCGGGAAATGGCAGGTTGGAATTTTTGGCCCAGAAAAAGTCTTTGGGATCAAGATCATAGGATCTCTTTGTCTTTTTCACCGCACCATCTGGTCCAGCCTCTGAGGACTCGACGGTGATTCTGTTTTTGCTAAACTGCATGACATCGTTGACCAATGACTGGTAAGTCCAAGAGTGTGAAAACATGGATACCAAATCAATATTTCTGTCCAAAATAATCACTACAGGTCGCTGGCCGGAGGCAGGAGTGGCATTGGAACCGATTTGGTTTCTAGAGTTGAGCACATGGTTTCGGAGTTTTTCATCCAGTTTTTGAGCAACCATTTCAGCTGCATTTCCACGGGTGGCACGGATAATTGGGATGGTTCCGGAGGTAAGAACCACGCTGAACATACCATTGACAATCTTGGTCACAATCTGCTCGATATCCTCTTCACGCACTTTTGGATTCGCCAATGTCGAGTACACATTTTCCATACCCAGACTATAACTGTTGGGCTCCTGGACCAAGAAGTTCAGGTATTGATCATAGACTTGAGAAATTGCAGAGGAGGTGTTGACGGTCTGCTGAGCAAGATCTTCCAACAGGTTACGAGGCAGGGGAGATGTGAAATTGATGTAGATGGACTCATAAAGACCCTTGGAGAGATCTCGACTAATGATTTCAATGTTTTCGGAGGTTGGCTGAACAAAGTAAATGGCAGGGACGTCTGGGATTGGGTATCGATCTGAATTCAAAAGCCTAGGTTCAAGTTAGCATCAAAAATGATCTCAGCGGAAAGAAAAAAAACCTACATATGAACGGTAACTCCATTCTAATCAATGCGTTAGTTGCAATGTAAACTTGGAAAACAGAATAATAATCCTTACCTTGAACAAATCATTGACTCGCAAAACACTTGAAATAATATCTCGTCCTAGAGAATCAAAAACGAGAACCTTCCATGTATTTTGGGTGTTATCGTTTAACGCAGCCAGTGCAGTAGCAGACCCTTTAGCGCTTGGATCTGATCCGTCCGACTTTTCAATAGAGTTGATGGCTTCGTCAGTCTTGTCAACGTTTAAATTCAGCATTCGCTCCAAAACAGCTGAAAGCGTTAGAAAAAGCTAAGAAAATACGTCCAAGGTTAGTACATACCAGTCTGCTTCTCGCGTAGACTGGGGTCAGTGGAGATGTAAATGTGATCAGACATGGCGAAATCACTCTGCTCTTGACTCCTTAACTAAGTTCACACAACAACAGATTAACCAATTGAGGCAAACGGTACACCGAGATAGTTCCACAACAAAAAATAGACAGATCAGTCCCTGTGTGGCGAGCAAGCTTGGTCTCAGTACTTTGAGGTCGATTTGATGAATGTTGAGAAGGTCTGAGTTCTTGGAGTTGTGACGTGTTAGAGGAGAGTCTGGCTAAGGGAAAAACACCCTATAGAATTCACAGTTACATAACAATACAGAAAAACATTAATAAGCAAAACATTGTTCATTCAAACACACCAGAAGACATGATCATTATGGGGCTGCACAAGGTGCAACAACGGTACTCTTACGCAAAGCAAATATCCATTCCATGAGCCTGCACCAGACTGGACCAATTCACATACTTGGTACCGTTGCAATCAAGACTCCAGACTTGTTCGGCCAGACTCTTAGCTCGGACAATGTTTCTTGCCAGATTGCGCTTGTAGAAGCTCTCAAACCTATTTAACATGGCCAAGCGAGTGTGTGGGCGGGTGGCCATGATACTGGCCATGAACAGCGGGAACACTAGAATACCCTCCACTTTGGTATTCAAGACCACGTCCAGCGATTCGACCAGATCAGCTGCCAGCACCTGCATGTTGAGACTTGCAGCATTGCGGCGCAAAACGGATTGCTGCAGCTGAAGTTTAGCAGTGAGTTGGAATGTATCAAAGACAGTTAGCTGTTCTTCCTGATCCGCAGCGGATAGAGATATGATATCAGTTGGGTCAGGCTTGCATTTGTCTATTTCTGCTTCCAGAGCTTTTGCTCGCGTCAGAAGACTTCGAAGCTCTGATGAGTAGAAGAGCTCTGAGGTCTCATCGTTGTCTTCCAGCTTTTCAAAAATACCTTGAGATTCGACTGCGAGATCAGAAAGACGAGCCATTAAATGGAAAATGGACTTGCAGCAGCCAATCAATGAGTGAACACCAATATCGCTTTTGAGAAGCTCATCGTACTCATTTGCCAAAAAGTGGGTTTTGCGCGAGTACTTTGAAGCCCCCAGGATTTCGTGATAGAAGAAATTGGAAGCAAGCCACCGTTTCGTTCGGTCCCCAACAAAGTTCTTGAGTCCGCCGTTCATTTGAATTACTGCAGCAGCAGCTTCGAGATGCTTATCCCAGTGAAGCATGTCTCCTCTGCAGATTTCAGCAGTGACAATAATTAGAATACAAGCAAGGGTTGTTAGTTTGGACTTGGAGAGGTCCTGGCGCACCATTTCAATAGCTTTATTCAAGTACCGCACACCAGCCTGCTCGTGCTTTCCCATGTCATTGTGGAACGAGCCATAGGCTACCAGAGAATACAAAACCGCAGTATCTTGCTGAGCCATGGGAATGAAAACATCCAGAAACGAATTGAGCTTTCCAGATGAAACACAAATCATGTTTGCTAGACTTGTTCGGTAGTAATTGAACATTTCGACACCAAAATTGTCGAGCTGGACTGCATACCACGGCGTTGGAGTTGAAAGGAGTGAAGGGAAAGAGTAGTCACGACCCATTGAGTCGACGAAAAAGTGATCATGTGGATTGTCAAAAGATGTAGAAGGAGAAGTACATTGTAGAGCCGTTGAATCCATGACTGAAGAGCCAAAAAGAATGTCCTTGTCCAATGCAGATGGGCATTCCTTTGAAGCGTTTTCCTGGGTATCATCATCGAGAATCTCGGTAAGCCTTGAACTTTGCTCTGGTTTTGGTGAAGACAATAGACTGTGGAGACCACGAGCAAACACGGCTGAAGGACTAAACGCACCAGGGCTCATGGCGCCAGGATCAGGAGACTGACCTTTGAGGCGGCCATTTAAGACTGCTCTGAAATTCTCTAGCATATCAGCTTCAACATTGCTAGAAAACAAGTCAGGGTGGACGTGCGTTGACGCTGAATGTGACCCATCAGGAAGGGGCCCTTCTACCTGGGCCATTTTGTTGATGTAGTTCTGCACATTTTGCGAAACATCATGATTAGAGCCAGATGAGCCAGAAGAAGCTGGCGAGAGAGCAGAAAAGGGCGAGACACCCCCTCCGTGGATCAGAGAATGCAAAGAGTAATGTTGATCTGGTTCATTTTCACTAGAGCGAAGAGCCTGGATAGGATGGCTTTCACAGCCAGTGGTAGAGGAAACGGTACCATGAAACTGGGAAGGGCTCTCTAAATATGAATCAAGATGGGAAATGGAAAAGTCGGGAGAAGGTGCAATGTTGTTGCCGTGCGGGCTGGAAGTCGCACCAGATGGCATAAGGATTGGGTCATTTTGTTGGTTGGATTTGTTTTCTGCACTGGCTGATTTTGCGGGTTGAAGATATTTCAGCTTTTTCGTATCGGAGGTATTGACGACAGTAGGTTTTAAAAAAGGTTTCGATTCTGGGAATAAGGAGGGGTCTACCTGGGTGGGTACCGTGGATATATCATTTTCCGACGCCGGCTGGGGATGATGTCGACTCTGAGCTTGCGGGGCAGGCTCATTGGCACCGTCAAAGGACGACTTACGTTTTCGATTTTTTCTTTCCTGCCCGGGTAGCGGGTATTCGCAATCCAGCTTCAGTCGGACGCATGCTTGACATACGGGTTTACCCTCATCACACCGCTTCTTGCGTTTGCGACATGTGAAACATCCCATTCGAGATCGTGCTTTTGGCTTTAAATCCCCAGAGAGATCGTCGCTCAGAGCAGCCTTTGTATCCGGAGAATCATTGTATATGACAGCTGAGTCAAGGTGAGAAGCAGATGACACGGTTTGGTTTAGACTGTCTGGCCGTGAGGGGCCGAAGCTGGTGGTTGATTTAGTTGGAACTTGGTGCAAAAGTGTTGCCGTCATTCGCAGAGGAGCTCAAGTCCATGAGCTATATATAAACGAAAAAAAACAAGCGGTCTTGAAAAAATGAGAGCTGTAGTAAGTCAATCAAGGGTGACTGCGGTTGTTGAGTAGGACGGGTGAAAAGAAAGTTAGACGGCAAATGTCAAGTCAATATTGGCGAAGACTTGACCAGATAGCTTATAAAGTTGTTGGCAATGAGGTAAGCAGGCGTTCCAAGATAAGATAACTAGAGTAGAAACAATCGCAGCTGAACAGAATGTTCTTGACAGACGCAGAATAATCTAATTTATATGAACTGAAAAAAAAGACAAATTTTGGTGAGCAGAAAAGAACGGACCAAGAAATGGAGATATGTTTTCGGGGTAAAATAATATACATCTCTGCAGCGACCTTTTTTTTCTTCTTGAATTTATGGCTGCCCAGGTTAAGAAAAGTCCATGTAGCCAGTACATGGTCAAATTAGTATTCCACCTTATAATGGTTCACCTTACCCTTACATACACAGGTGGGGGTAATTAGTAACTACTTATTAATGCCAACATTGGTCTTTCCAATTGATCATCAGCACAAGATCATGATGATGGGCCGCCCACGAGTTGCCCTGATAAATGCTCACCATCAACATATGGTCTTTTTTTTTTTTTAATTCAACAGTAGTATTAATATTACAGTTGTCAAATGTACGCTCTACCTCGTAGGCCGATTATCTACTGTCCAGGAGGCCCTTGTTTCAATGAAGAGCGTCCAGCCTTCAGCAGTTCGTCACACAGCAGCAGGTTAGATGCAATTGACGTAGCTGATGAAATGCTGTTACGCAACACACGGTAAGAATCGTAAATACCCTCGACTGTCGGGTCAATGGGCTCTCCAGTAGTCAGGTCCAAACCAACGTTGTTACCCTCGGCCTGCTCTTCTTGCAGGGCTCCCAAGGTCTCAAGAGTGTCGAAACCAGCATTGGCAGCGAGGGTCTTGGGAATAATCAAAAGAGCCTCTGCAAATGCCTGGACACCGAATCTGGCCTTACCGCGAACAGCTTTACTCTGCAGGAACTCACCCAACAGGTGAGCAGAGGCGGCCAGCTGGAAGGCACCAGCACCAGGGATGACAGACTTGTCGGTAATACAGTTTGAAACACTTCGCAGACCGTCACGAACTGCGTCCTTGATCTGGGCAATTGCGTGAGCAGTAGGTCCCTTGATCAAGATAGTAACACTCTTGGGGTCCTTGACTTCTTCAACAAATGTGTACTTCTCCTCACCAAGAGTGTGCTCGTAGACAAGTCCAGCCCAGCCCAAGACATCGGCAGACAGATCGTCCACACTGTTTTGAG
The DNA here is from genome assembly GCA_030556585.1 of Geotrichum carabidarum. Classification (NCBI taxonomy): domain Eukaryota; kingdom Fungi; phylum Ascomycota; class Dipodascomycetes; order Dipodascales; family Dipodascaceae; genus Geotrichum; species Geotrichum carabidarum. The sequence continues at coordinate 156,400 of JAKTUH010000006.1, forward strand.
CCGTACCTCCGCACACCAATTGCAGACGCTCCATGTTTCTTCTCTTTGCTCTTCTTAGGGCCAAGATTCCGTTCTTGGCCAAAACATCCAGGGACATGGGATCAATTCCCTTTTGGTTGATAATAACAAAGCCCTTGGAAGGATCATTGCCACAGACCTCCTTTTTCAGTTCAACGATCTTGCGAAGCTTATCATCAACGAATTTTCTCTCACTCTCGACCAGCTTGTCTCTCTGCTCGGCGGTACTATAGTAAAATCCAGAATTGACCTCACTCTTCTCGTACTCCAGAGAGACATTCAGGGTCAAGATAAAAGCGTTCTCGACGCGCTTGGGCATGTCAGGGTGGCGAGCGCCGTGATCCAGCACCAATCCCTTGATCAAAGTCGTCTCAGTGCTGGTTCTGTGCTGCATAGTAGCAATCTCAATCATATGCAGATCAAGTCGCTCGTCGGGGTTGTGAATAGTCATGACGGCATCAGTGACAACGGGCGTCAATACCTGTGACAGCTTACTGTTGACCTTAGTAGTAAGCGAGCTTCGCGAAACGGCCAAAAGCAATTCACGATCAATCTCAACCTCTTGCTTGAAAGTATTGAGAAACTCTAGAGTCTCTTGTCGTGCAAGATCAAATCCTTCCGTTACAAGTCTGGGGTGCAATCCTTCAGAGATGAATCTTTCAGCCTGCTTCAAGAGCTCTCCGACATACAAACACACAGAGGTGGTGCCATCACCTGTGATTTCATCCTGAGCAGTCGCAGCACGCGCAATCATCACCGCTGTAGGGTTCTGAATCTGCATCTCGGATAACAGCACTTTGCCATCCTTTGTAAGCTTGATGTTGCCAGATCCATCAACCAACATTTTGACCGTGCCCTTGGGGCCCAAGTTGCTGGCCAGAACATTCTGGAGACCTTGAGCAGCTGAGATGTTAACACTCAAAGCCTGATTTCGTCGCAGCGACTCCGCTTTGGGGTTGAGAAGTTGAATTGCAGCCGACATGATGAATCTAGGTGCGGTGGTGATTCTATGAAGATGTCAAGATGATGTTGTGGTCTTCTCAGTGGGTAAAAAAAAAAAAAAAAAAAATAGTAGTTCGTGAAAATCATAAGCAATTACCCGGCTTCATAATGTATAAGTAGCTGAAAAATTATGGTCTCTGGCGGGATCGAACCGCCGATCCTCGCGTAAACTACAAGGAGTTGTATTAGCACGATGCCTTAACCAACTGGGCCAAGAGACCAATTTTTTAACAACTTTTTTATGTGCATAACCAGAAGCAAAACAATAGTTTGTACATTACTAGGGCTAGGGTTATTTATTTGGGACTTGATCTTTTTAAACTTTTCCTTCTAATATATAGGGGATATATGCATTGTTATTATGTGATATAACGGAGCTGTATTCCCATCAACTTTTAGATTATCCTTTCTCGAAAAGTGGCTCTTGGCTCAGTGCAAGGCTAAACAGACAGCAACACGAGGATATAAATGGTAGCATTGTTTTATGCTTAAGAAATAGTTTAGACGTCGCGTTTTTTTTTTTTTTTTTTTTTGGAAATTTAATTTTGGGTTGTTTTTGGCTTTTTTTTTAGCTTGAGAAATTGACTCAAGTATTTGCATACATTGAATATATGTCTTCTTCGATGTTTATTACGTGGAAGAGGACGTTAAATTGATCGTCTATCTATCTGTAGAGCAGTCGCTTGAAAATGAGTAAAGTTGTAGTATACCGGCTCTTTCTAATGTCGCTTGTATGAGAAGAATGCATAGAAACATCACCAATGTTCAACATCATATTAGTATATACTTTTTTTTCTACTGATCTAGAAATCAGATATTGAATGAAAGTTATTCTGTTAACTGTAAAAGAGGTCACTTTGTATTTTCTTGGGAAATGTCTCTCCAAAATATCATAACTTGAATATTTTGAACCTGCTTTTTCCACTCTTGAACAATCACTGTCCTGAGATGCGGAGCTTTCTAAATATTTGCCAGATTTTTTAATAATCTTGTTCATTTGCTAGAAGATTTCGAGAGGTATGCTAGAAAAAATACGATGGTCTTAGGTGATTTGCTTCCTTCGGCAACGGAGAAGAAGAAATTCAAGGTACTAAAGTCAAAGATGGGAAGTTATCTTCTTCACCAACAAGTTCAACATTTAGATACTTACCTTGCAATATTTTATTCTTTCGAAAACTAGCAAACAGCTGGTCTTGATGGAAGAAATGGAGCAATCATTATATTGACGATCTAGTTCCCTGAACCACAGAAAAAAAAACGTGTTCTCTACTAGTTCTCTACTAGTAATTCACCATGAACTACTTATCAGCCAGAAACTATAAATCTTCAGCTAGCGAGCTGCTACTGACCAAGTTTGAACTTGACTTTTCAAGAAATTGCTCCTGCCCAAGTTTGGTCTTAATTTTCAAGAAATGACAATGACTGTCATTCAATTTTTCTTGCTTCTTATACACACGAGACCATAAGAAACACGAATTAATGGCCAGCGGTATTTTTTGTATTTTAAAAATTTGAAAACTAAACTGGAATATCTTGCGATGATGAACTTATTTTTACATGTATCAGTTGCTCTAAATTTTTGATCTCCTTAATTCTCTAAAACAACTTAACGAGACTGATAGAGAAGGACAAGCAATAGGCCTCCCTCCTCGTAAAAATAATTAGAAAAATCAAATTTGCACTTCCTATCAAGAGCTATGAGTTGAAAAACATCAAGGCTTTGAAATCTGAATTTTTCTCCTAGTTGAAAGGAGCCGGAAAACATTTTACCCATGGCCGGCTTTCACCTACAACCTCCTCCATGAACAACAACGAGAATAAATTCCAAATGCAGGGAAAGAGGAAAAGAAAAAAGTGTATTATATTATAAACAAAAGAAAAATTAAGAGCAAAGCCTATGCTTTTGCATGCAGTTACGTTTATGTGTTGTGTGTGGTGAGTTTGGGTGTTGAGTGTGAGTGTGTGCTAAATGACAAAAAAAAAAACAACCTCTCGCTCAAGCTCTCTAAAATTAATCATCGTCATGTCCATCATCATATAAATTCAATCAATCGTCATCATTAATATCCATCAAAGAAAAAAAAAAAGAAAAATGACCAGTCCAATTTTGTTTTTACCCGCTGTGGACTTCATCTTTATCATCCTCGTTGTTGCTGTCGCCGCTGTCATTTAACCCCATGTTTTCAGCATCTCCAGCTGGCGCTTGTACACCACCACCAACGGTTTGTTCAAGTTGATGAAGCCGGGTTTTGACGTCGACCAGCTCGGTTTTTAAGCTCTCAATGTACTCAATTGCCATTTCGACAATGGAGGCTTTTGAAGATGCTTGGTAGGAAGGTCCCAAAACTTTGCCCAAGTCACTCAGCGCTGAGTTGATTCGATTTCGGCGCTCTTGCTCAGCAAGTTTATGCGTGCGACGTTTAGACGTCAAATCAGCGGAAAGACCTTCAGGATAAGATAACCCCAGATGATCGTGATTGCCTTCTACAATGTTTTGGTAATTTGATTTCGAGGCAAGTAAAGCTGAAAAATCATCGCCCATCCCGCTGGATCGACGAGGAAGGATTGGAGAATCCGGGCCACTCATCTCAAGCCTAGGCGAGATGCGAGGCGAGATTTTCGGAACTAAATTAGGAGACGGCGCAACATTCGTAGATCGAGGTCGCCAGCCAGACGCAGGTGCTGTGGTCGGAGATGGGGCAGGCGCAATTGCTATTTTTGATTTAGGCATTGGGTTGGAAGCTAAGGGCACCGCTATTTTAGGTGGAACCATTGCCTTAGCCTTGGTATTAGACCCACGCTTGGTTTTGGCAGGGGGTGTTTGGACTGAAGGCGACGCAGCTTTACCCTTCTTCTGGCGTCTACCTGATTCTTTGCCAGACTGCTGTGCAATGTTATTAGTGGCCCGCACGGCATTCAACAGATGGATTTCTGTTTCAGAGCTGTCCATTATTTCTACATCCTTGCTCTCAGGCAAGTTCATCAAGCTGGCGGGCGTGGCAGCGGCAGCATCAGAGGCCGAAGCGGCCTTGGCTGGCTTTGCCGCATCTTGAGTTCTTGATTTTTTAGTTTGAGGGGGTGGCATGCTTAGCTCGACAATGTTATCTAAAGAGTTTGATTCCAAAAAAACGCCTTGGTCCAGCGATGCACTTGATCTTGCAGTAGTAGTGACCACAGGGGAGGATTGGGCTGAGGTCGGGGCAAGTTTCGTAGAGCTTTTTCGAGTTGTTCGGAGCATGGGTGACATCTTGACCACGCGCGCCGTATTTTGTCGCGAATTAATGCTAGGGGGTATTACGGGACCAGAAGAAAATGTTCTGGTTCGTCTCATCAGTTTCGATTCGTCTTTGAGTCGCATAGCAGGATCACCACCCGGAGCTATGGACGGAGACATGGGCCCGTCAAAATAAGTCCCAGGCATTGTAAAATCAGAGGAAGGCATGATGCCTGGATGAGCGGTATCGAATGGTGTCACTGCAGGTGATAATAGTGGTGTAAACTCTTCCGATGGTGGAATTCCCATGTTGGTATCTATGCTTCCAGTAGAGTGGCTATCCAGATTGGGCATTGGGGACCTTGAACTGTCATTGCTATGAGCACCTTGTTGCATCTGCTGGAGGCGAACTTGATCCATGACGAGGGCTTCCATGTTGGCAGAAGCAGGAAGGCCTGGATTCATGGAATAATGGTGGAAGAGGTCTTGCAAAAAGACATGGTCCTGTTGTGGGTGCTGCTCTTCATGAAAATGCTGCTGGCTGAGGGCAGCTATAGTGGCCCCTTCAGAAGAAGTAAAGTTGGGACGATTAAGATGGGTTTCTTGGAAATTAAACATGTGCATTTCTTGTGAACTCACGCCTTGACCGTTAGAGGGCCCATGAGGATGATGGAGATTGCCGTTGGGATGAGGTGTGATATGGGTAGAGTATGCGATGTTCTCTTGGTTGTCCTTTGACGTGCCTAGAGGGCTACTTTCGTTTGAAGATGGCGTGTTATTAGGCGGGGCGGTCTGGTCCACAGGCCGCAGATAGCTGAACATGGCATTAGACTGTTGATGTTCTCCATGCTCATGTTCATGCTGGCCTTGCTCATAGTTGGACCATGATGCAGAAGGTATCGTCAAGGACGACTGGTCCATGAGAATATTTTAGAGGATTGTAATTGAAGAAAAAAAATATTGCCGAGTCGCAAGAATAGTTCGAAAGAATATTGGACTCGACTTGTTTGCTTAAAATTGGTAACGGCGGTAGATGCTTGTGTATGTATAGTTATGGAAAAGTTGTGCAACTGAGGAGGTTGGGTAGTCCAGGTCGGGTAACCTGGTCCAGTGTTGGAGTAACAAAGAGGTCCATTAGAGATCCATGAGAGAAGAGGAGCAAGAAGAAGAAGAAGAAGAAAGGAAGATCAAAATTAAATGAAAAATTTTAGCAATCAAAATAGACAAAAAATGTCAAATGCAAAGAAGAAAATAAGGAAATTTAACAATAGGAGAAGAAAGTGATAGTTTTTGTGTTTTCTATGGTGAATGGCCCAGTAGAAATTCATGACTATGCATGCAGGAGAGATTTTTTTTTTTTTTTTTTTACCACACACGTGTATATTGTCCCAATCTTCATTTGATGTGTGAGGAAAAGAGAGATATTTATGACCAATGAAAAATAAAAGCGAAAATTCATTCACATGATAGTGTAAGTAATAATGTAAATTGCTGACAAATGATTGATAAGCAATAACTAAGCAGATTTTTTTTTTGTAGTTGCAAACGCCTTAGACACACCAAAGTGATATTAAGACTTGTCTCTCATCTGAACGCGTTTTGTTGTGATAGTTCTAGTCTGGACTTGATTACATCTCGAACTTCACCGTGAGAGCTACTTGTTATATTTTGCTACAACAGATTGTTTGAAAATGTATGGGAATGCCCCGGGATCAAGCAATGGCAATTATTGGTACAATACCTTCTCACCTGCTACTCAACCCAAGATCAATATAAATACAACCGCCAATCCCACTATGGTCAACCCAGCATCTGCTGGACCGCAAGATTCTCGGCTACCCATGTCTGGCCAACCGGGGAGTACACCTATATATGGTATGATGCCAAATCCTGGCTTGGGGACCAGCATCTCTGGCCCAATATTACAACAAGCTGGGGCGACTGAGTTCACAAGAAATGACTTGGAGATCCAAGCGAGAGAGGTCCAAAATACTACTGCATCTAATCCTTCTATTTCGAAGAGTCCGGCGACGCAGAACCAATCTGTTCGCAATTCACATTCGACAGATTCAACCCTATCGAAACGACCCCATGAGAGCATACAGGGCGAATCGTCACATCAGCATTCCGCCAGCAAACGAGACCCAGAGTCAAGCCAGCTACACAAACAACAAAAGAAACAATCCCATTCAGTTACTGTGTTCCAGTGCAAAAAGTGCAGACGCATCATTTCAGACACACTTTCGTGGTGCGGGGCAGTCGACGACGACGAGCTCAAGGTGTTTGTTGTCAGCTCGGTCGTACCAGAATCAATAAAGACCGACCCGCAACTTACCATGGCGCAAAACGGGCTGGATCGAGGATCCAGTTATAACGATCTCCTGTGCGCTGGCTGCAACACCCTTCTAGGCAGGATATATGTGACGACCACGCAGCACATGGACTTTGCAAGAGGAATGTACGCGTTTTTGGCAGAGGAAATGGCGTTTTACTTGTGTGGCTCGTATAAACAGGCGGAGCCGGGAATCGATGAAGCAATTCGAGCCATGCTAAAGCCGTCGCCAACGGCCACCGCCAAACAGCTGGCCATGATTCAAACCATGATAATGTCTATCCATACACAGCTTGACGCGCTCAGCAGCAGAGTCGGCCTGCTAGAGAGCAGCCAAAAGCCAACATAATTTTATAATGCCCCTCCCATCTCTCGAAATGAAATACACGAATATACATTTGCGAAATTTATAAATAACATTTGCTGAATCCCTGCTTTAATACCACTCTGAATTTGGGTTTCCGGTGCCGTTGCCTTGGCCCCATCCATTGTCCATGCCGGGGGTCTGGCCAAACGGAGTCTGTCCGTACCCATCTCCAGGCCCGCCTGCCTCGTGGTCAGCCCCGCGGCCATCCATCTTTTCCAGCGCAAGCACAATCGAAGCGACCTTCTTTTGCAGCACGTCAATTCCCTTTTTAACCACCTCGTTCGGCTTCATCGAGCCAACTGTTTCCACATTAAAGTAAAAATTGTCCGGCTTGGCATTATAATCAAACGGCTCATTCTCCTTTGGCGGCTCCTCCCACTTGCAGTTCTCCGACTCCGGCCACTCCGCCTGCGCGTCCTCCTCAAACCAATAATCAGTATGCCTCAGCTTGTTCCACGGATCATACTCGAACCCAATGGCGCTGACCGGCGACCACTTGGCATGCTCCTTTGAAATGCCCTTCTTGGCCACGCAGCGCAGGCGCAGCTCCTGGTGCTTGCGAAGCTTGCAGATCAGCACGCCCTTCTGCTCCGGGTCGTTCAGCACCGGCCGGCCCACAGGCGAGTCCGCGCGCCCGTCGACCTGCAGGTCGCGCGTGTAGATTTCTAGAGTGGCATCCGAGTGGCACACCGCGTTCAGCTCTAGCGTCACAGAGCACCGGTGGCAGTATTGGTCGCATGTGCAGTCGCGCGTGTACTCGAGCTGGTCGGCGTACGTTGATTCTAGTGGAATTAAACCTAGGCGGTGGGCAATGAACTCGTCTGCCAGCACCGAGGTGTTGATTTCAATCTCAACCAAATCAATGGCTGATAAAACTGTCAGCATGATCTTTGCTCATCCCAGATATAAAACACCTTACCTATCGTAGGGATCTCTGAAATGATTGTCCGTCGGACAGAATTCGCTAACCTACAATCACGAGAGTTAATACCTGGAGGCGAAAGTAAGAACCACAAAAATCCACCACGCCAGACTTACGCTAAATCCACATCTGACATCACAAAGTCCACTTCATCCTTACTGATCTTTCGTATCGTAATCTTGGGTCCGTCGTCTGAGTCCATCTTTGGGCGTGATTTCCTCTCTGCTTCTTGAGTGTGTTTGTCTATGCGTGTGGAGGGACTGAAAATCTGGATTTTGGGCGCTGTGTGCCTTGGGTGTTTGGATTTTTCACCTCTCATTACCCGGCGTCTACCAACATTCAAATACTGGGACCTTGCTGAGAAAAGTTCTGGTCGCCGCAGTTGAGAAAAAAGTAGGAAGTGAATTGGAATAGCGCGAGTAGATTTACATGAATTATAGAAGAGTATGAAATACTTGAAGCATTTGACCTTCAGTCTGTGGCGTGGCTAAGTACTTTAGGCTTTACATAAAGGAAGAACCGACATCGATTGACCTCACCGAATGAATTACTACATAACAAATAAGCTATTAACTGACCATCAGTTCTTCATAAATTCATACATCAGCTAGATCAACTCACTTCAACCATATCAATCACATCATATGGCTGTACATAGTGAACCACGCCTGGCTCTGTAATCGACTCACGTGATCTATCTACCTTCAACACTTGACACTCCTCCAGTCCAATTGTTGATTCTCTCACACACCCAGAACTGATGGCAAGCAGTACCAGAACCAGCGGCAACACTCAAGTGCCGCCCGCTTCTATAAGCTCATCCATGTCTTCATGGGACTCAATCCACGAGCTGGCCAAACACAGCCCCGCCCTTGGGGAGACCCACGACTTGCACTCTTTCTTAGCGACTCCCGCTACGAGCACAACGATCAACGACTCGAATACAAGTCTGGCAACGTCGACAGCTGAGAGCCAGAACAGGAACAAGCAGAGGATCACTAGCGCCTATAATGAGCATTTGAACTTGAACCATGACGACGACGACGACAACGACGATGGGCATGAGCATGAGCATGACCACAGGTACTTGCCGACCAAGTTCCAACTTGAGCTGCGCAAGAACGCGCCACAGATCCCGGACTTAAGGTTTGAGGCCTCGTACCGGCGCTCTATTTCAAAGGCGAATGGTTCGTGGTGGAAGATAGCGCTGATCACGCTCAAGGACCAAGTCACGTTCCCGTTGCTGCAGGGCTTCTTGTGGAACCTGGCTTTGGTTGGAGTCAAGACATGGAGGCTGTCGGCGACTTCTAGTGGAGTTACTTGGGGACGTAAGTGTGTTGTTTGACTTTTCGGAAATCTCGTCGTCACATTGAACTAACAAGAGCACAGAAAAACTGAGCAATTGGTGGGCAGAGATTAACAACAATCAAATCTAACATCATCTTTCTCTACTTACATGCTAAAAACCCCAGAAAAATAAGTAATATCATAAAAAAAAAAAGACAAAATAAATAGCAAAAACATATATAATATATAAATATTTCTTTTCCTTTGAACAATTCATAATCAAGTCATAAATGGTGGGTGGTTTTTTACTGAGTGGCATTGTAGTTTTGACGGCCTCCCTGATTGTTGTTGTAGCTCTGGTACCCTCCTCCATTGTTGTTTTGCTGGAACTGGTTAAAGCCATCATTTTGGTTGTCATTGCGTCCTCCCCGGTAGCCATAGCCGCCGCGGCCACGGTTGTAGCCACCGCGACCTCTGCCACGGCCTCTGCCTCTCTTGTTATTCACGCTTTCCTGGCCAAAGGTCTCCATGTTGAGCTTGCGTTCTTCTCCCCATCGCTGGTAGCCGCTCACGTTGTTGTCAGCGCCCTCAAACCTCTCCTTGGTGGTTGAAGAAATGTTGTCAAAGAAAGAGCTAGACTTGTTGTAGAAGTCATCCTTTGATTGAGCAGGAGGAATGATAGAGGCACTCTCAGAGGGACCACCAGCAACCTCTTGGGCCAGAGCCTCCTTTGAGAACTTGGCATTGCTCTCAGCAAAGTCAAACTCGGTCAGCTTGGAACCACTTGACTGAGCAGACTTGGCGGGCTGAGTGGGAGGAGCTACTTCAGCCTTGGGAGCGGCAGGGGGCTTCTCAACTGCAGCCTCCTTAGATTCAACAGGCTCATTGTAACTGGGAAATTGCACATTGCGATTGCTATTGGGGTAGGGCGGTTCGGCGGGCTTTTGAGATACATGCGAGGGAAATGCGGGAGGGGCCTGAGGGAAGGCATTGAAGTTACTGGGGTAAGCAGGCTGGCTGAACCCAGCAGAGGGGCCGGGAGCAGCAGGCTGTCTTTGTGGATTCTGAGGTTGAGAGGGAGGAGCCTAGCAAAGAAAGTTAGCTACTAAATGCTCAGATCATGCCATAACAGACCATAAATCAAGCAGATTCAGAAGGAAGGCAACGGAAAATCTCCTCACGGTTTGCGCAATAGGAGTGAAAATTTAACATCCGAAAGTATTTCATCATAGAGAGCCGACAAAGATAGAAAGGGGAGAAAAACAACTTACCTTAGTAACTGGAGGTTCGGGTGCAGCAGGTGCTGGTGCAGCGGGGGCTTGAGGAGGGTCATCTGAAATCTTCAGATCCTTGACATCAGAACCTCTGAAAATAATGTACTCAAAGATGCCCTCGGATGGAGGAAACTCGTTAATACCATTTCTTCGTCCCTCTGTACCGAAAGATTGAACCTGACGCAAAGATACCGTGGAATCCTTTGAGTTGATTTCGTGCAGGATACCTACGTATCGATTCTCACTGTTGGAGATAAGCGTGATGGTTTTGCCAATGAACTGGGCCATGTTACGTGACGGTTGGTGATGTAGAGATTGATAGGGCGCACCTCAGCAATAGAGGATGGGTATGGGTTAGAATGAAAAGGCCGCTGCACGCGCAATCCAAAAGAACTGAGATAAATTACAGTAATGGATGGATGGATAAAACCTACAGGATGGTGAGAAAGGAGGAGAAGGGGAAAATTTTGAGTTGATGGAAAATCAACGAGGCCAGGAAATATGGTGTCGAGACAGGGTAAGTGGGGTTAGGCCATTCATCAAAGTATGTGATCTCTGAAAAACCTCCGCTGGTAAGAGCTTGCGACTTTGTGGAACTAAACCAGCCATGACTTCGATTACTCCATTCCGTGCGACGGATCTACTTTCTCTAAGTGCTGTGAACTTGGATGTTCTCACCGAGAACTACTTCATTGGGTTCTACTTGGGATACCTGTGCAAATGGCCGTCCATGTTCTTCAAGAGCGAGAATCCAGAAGGCGTGTGTACTGGCTACATGATGGGCAAAGCAGAGGGCCTTAACAAGGACTGGCATAGTCATATAACTGCAGTGACTGTTTCGTACGATTATCGCAGAATTGGGCTGGCCAGGACCCTAGTGGATCAATTAGTGACAAGCTCGGAAGACTCTGCCTACGATTGTTACTTTATGGACCTTTACGTTCGAAGCACAAATGCCCTTGCCATCAACATGTACAGAGGCTTTGGGTTTGACATTTTTCGGAGGGTCAAAGGGTATTATGACGAAGGAAATGGCAAGCCAGGAGAAGATGCTTTTGGTAGGTGTTTGTAAAGCTTTCGTCAATCCTACTAACAGACAAGATATGCGGTTACCGCTTAAACGAGACGTCAAACGCGAAAGTTTAGTTGGAGCTAGTTCCAAGTAGAATCAAAAAACTGAGATAACGATTTGCATCAAAAGAAAACTTCCATTAAGCCTATAAGGATTTCTACGATCAAAATGTAGGTAATAAAGTGAAAATGAAAGTGGACCTCCTCTCTCGTGAAAATTTGAGTGAGGCGGTGAGTAATCTGCCAGTCAATCTTGCTTTCGCCAAAATAGGAACACGACACGGTATCCGTCATGCACCAGAGTGTTGGAAAGCGTTCTACGGGTCTCGAGTCTCAAGAGTCTCGGTCACGATCTTTTGATCAGAATCTTTGGGTCAAGATTATGGGGACACAACAACTTTTGCTTGATTTCGTAACATAGAACCTAAATTAAATACATGACAGTTTACTCTTCAGGGACTGCATGATAGTTTGTTAGTGGACTGAATAATAGGGGAAAAAGCAAATACTCGTTGATACATACTGTCAACCTCGCCATTGTTGATGGCATCAATAGTAAGATGAGCGGGCTTGCCGTTGATTCTGGCACCGACGGACTGGGCAGTTCCAAGAATCTCCTTAACAGTTCCCTCAAGAGACTTGGCAAAGGACTTGTGTCTCATCTCACGGGCAATGTTGATGATCTCGTCCAGTGAAATACTTCCGTTGTGCTTGATGTTCTTCTCCTTCTTTCTGTCTCTTGGGGGCTCCTTGAGGGCAGTGATGACGAGGGAGGAGGCGGAGGGTACAACAGAGACGGTAGCCTGACGGTTCTGGATGGTGAGCTGAACAGTGACACGGATACCCTTGAAGTTCTTGGTGGCCTTGGCGATATCTTCACCGACCTTCTTGGGGGAGAGACCAAGAGGACCAATCTTGGGAGCCAGAGCAGAGGAGGCACCGACTTCACCACCGGTGGCTCTCAGGTAGATGATCTTAACTTCATTGGGGTCGAGCTAATACCGGGTTAGCATGGATGGAACGCAACAGACTGTGTGAGGGTTGTTCAAAATGTCGTTCATTCAAGTCTATCAGGGTATTCTGCCGACCAGCAGCCCTATGCCGGACCAAAACCTAACGAAAGATTGAACAAGATCCTAACATTATTCGTGCGAATGAAAGCTTACCTTGGGTGGCATTGTGATTTATTTGGCGAACTGTTGCTGACTGCGAGTGGTAAGGAAGGAAGAGGGAGTATACAATTTTTCCCCTACGAGAAATTCCCATTCTCCTGTTTACGCACTTGGAATTTTTTTCTCTCTCCTATTCCTGCTGAAGGTATATCAAACCTAGCCCTGATGTGATTTAAAGAATTGTTCAACGGTTGAAAAAAAGATCTTTCCTAATTGGGATTATTAGGACTGACAGTTACTGAGAACTCAAAAACAGAGTTAGGGCACAACCCTAAAGGTATGTTTGTATTGAGTTAGGGCTTGATCCGATAGCCGATAAGATGTAGAATTCTTATCGATTACCAGTTTCTACATCAGCTCGAGATCAGCCGTTGTTCGAAGCATATCATGTCCATTCTATAATTTCACAAATCTATACAATGCTCTATTGACCCCAGACAAGAACCCTCTTGTCAGCGCCTCCTGTGACAATCACATCATGATCATCCATGTCAATCACAGCAAGATCACGGACCTAAAATAATTCAGTTAGTTCACATCCATCCTTCAGTAAAACTTTTTGCATTGATATGCACTCACCTTGTTGTCATGGCCGTTCTTAAGCTCAGCTACTACCTTACCAGTAACAACCTCAATGCCTCGAACAATGCCGTCGTCGCCAGTGGCCCAAATACCCTTTCCATCTGTGCTCCATTTGATCCTTGGGTTTGAAAACTTGTCTTGGGGAGCGTAAGCAAGCAAGTTTTTCTCGATTTCAGTTTCATTCAGATTTCCAAGAATAATGCGCATATGCGGGGCGTGTGAAGTCGCCACCGCGTATCTGTTCGAACCGTCGGGAGCGATCGAAATGTCGAGAGGTGTAAATGTGACTAGAGACGAGTATTCGGCGTCGAGAAGGTTGATCTTGCGGATTTCTTGAAGAATGTCAACTGGCTCGTCTGTAGGCGTACTGGGAACCTGTAGAAAGTGCATAAAGGTTGAGTCTTGCGTACATGCCAAAAGTGTCAGCCCAGGGCATTCAGCGAGCTCAACTAAAGCGACTGCAGTTGGGATTTGCAAAAACTTATGAGAGCCTAGTAATGTAAAAGTGACTTTCCTAGGCTCGCTTTCAACAACGTCAATCTTGTAAAGCTTGAGAAAGCCGTCAAACCCAGCACTAGCAAGCACACTGTGTGCTGAGTTGAAAGCCACTCCGTTGATGAACCTGCCGTGGGCACGCTCAGCTCCAACTTCTTGCTTGCTGATCAAATCCGTAGCCACAAACCTACCGTCCATACCTCCTGTCACCACAATACCCTTTCCAATATATGTGATTGATCGGATTGCTGCGCTGGATCCATGCACCGCATGGAAGACATGTTGCAGTTTCTGAGTATTGACATCAAACACCCGCAGCGACTTATCTGAGCTGCTCGTCAACACCAATTTAGCGTTATTGTACAAGTCTGGTAAACAGCCGGCGTATGCTACACTCGTAATCAGTCCGGCGGTGTCGAAGGGTGTTAGTAAGGACTTAGGTTTTTGGCCCACCAGCGCCTCTGGAACCTTGAACAGCAGCGCAGGGTCAATTGGCTCTGAGGTCGCGTCATTGTTAAACACGGGCTGTGTCTTCAAATATTTGTCGTGATCTAGCACGATTCTATACTAGCGTTAGTATCAGTTGCCTTCACTATGGCTTGCAACCCACGTTTCTAACGTCACGTCCTCGCTCACTTCTGCTTCATCAAACTGGGCTTCATCTTTGAATGCTTCAAGGGACTTCAGAGTTAGGGGGTAAACATCAGACACTTAGAAACATCCACTTACAGCTCTGTAACCTCTTCCTGCCAAATACTGGGCAACCAGCAGGTCTATCTTCTTGTCGATGGGCCGCATAGTGAAGTGGTGATGATCTGGACAAAGTCCCAACTTGCCTACTTGCGTAAAAACATCTTGTGAGATTACTTAAAACAGAAATACAGATGGACCAGCCAAATGCAACCATTGATTCATGATTACGTTGTCAACAATGCTACTTGAACTTGTATCTATGGAGCAGAATGAATCATATCCCTCAGGTCGTAAAATTGTTCCCCTTCACCATACAGAGCGGGTTTTCTTGCAGCAATGCCAGGTTGGCCATATGCTGTCTAAAACGAATTCGTCATGTTCTGAAGAGGATGAGGGCCACTACTGCCATTGCCAGCTCCTACATTGCCCTCCCTGTCTGAAGGAGACGACCGTCGCGAGCTATTAACAGACGGAGATTTCGTGCGTCTAGGAGCACTGCTAGACGAGCGCATTCCATATCGCGATCGCATATTTTGCTGCTTTTCGTTCTCAAGCACTCGTTTCAAATGCTCCTCAACATTCACCAATTTGGCTGAAAGCACTGTAATGTGTGCATCTTTGGCTTTGCGTTCCTCATCAAAGTACCGCTGCTTCATCGTTCCAATGTTAGATGCCAGCTTAGCCGTGAGCAAACCGTTCTGCGTTTTGATAGCTTGTACTTCTTCAGCTAATTCTGTGGCACTAGAGGATGCTTTTTGATACTCCACTCGCATGTAGTCGTTTTCCCTTGTCCGCGTCTCGATATTGTCTTTGCATTTCTTGAGCTCCTCTTCCAGTTCTGTGATCTTGACCCTCTGAGTCTCGACATCTGCAAAATTGATTGTTTTGCCAGCATCTTGAGGTTTGTCTTCCTCTTTTAAGTCCTGCTCTTTCTTGGCAAGAAGTAAATTGTGCACTTCTTCCAGTTCCATTGTCTGTTTCTCTATTTGCTCTCTCATCCGTTTCATCTCAGTATCATGGCGTTCTGATTTGCGCTCAGAAATCCGAATTTTCTCTTTGAGTACCGAGATTTGATTTACAAAATCACTCATTTCATCTACCGTCTCTTCGTAAGCAGCTTGCTTGAATGATGCGTCGCTTCGCAGTGACATGATTTCAGAGTCTTTGAATTCCAGATCTCTCAAGGCAATTTCTAGCCGCCGCAGGATCTTGTGAGTCAGCACCTGGCGATCTTCAAGTGATCGGTTAAAACTGCTCAATGCTGATTTTGGTTTTACTTCAAAAGTCTCTGGAGAAAACTTCTCTCGCTTTATTCGTTTTGCTCGATAGTATTCGTCGTCTTCCGACTTTGTTTCCACCACTGTACTGTTGTGAGTTTCGCTCGACGCATTTTTGGAGCTTCCGTTCACATTACTTCCATCTGGAGTGTCTGATTCTTGCTTAGTCGCTACAATGACTTCGCTTAGCAACGACTTTTCAACATCTTCAGCAGAGTAAACTTCGATATCTGGGGCAAGTGGAAGGGGCCATGCCGACTGCATATCTCCGAGCCAGGGTTCTAGAAAGTGGAGACCCTGAGCGTAGTATGGCTTTAAATCAACAGGGATGGTGCCCACTCGACCACGAAGAATGGCAATGGGTGCAATAACATGGCGCATGAAGGTCGTCTTATCGTGTGAGTAGTTCTGGAATTTTAGGGCAACATGCTCGGCGGAATAGTAAGGAAGTAGTCGAATGATGGGTGCTAAGCTTGGGGCAGTACCGTTAATGTCGATTGGAGTTGTGCGCGCCTGGGATCGAATGGACGCAATATGAGGATCTGATGGGTTGAAGGTTTGATCGAGCGCAATCATCAAGTCAAACCGCTCATTACCATTATAAGTGGAATCTAGCTGTGACGAGGGAATCAGATGGACAGTCGAGTATTTCTTGTTTAATTTATTAGTGGCGCGGAGGTAAGACCCTGAGTGTCGTTTATAGTTTATCATTTTTCCAAGCAGTAATGCTTCAATAAGATCAAACGACTTGCCGGGACGCGATATCAGGGCAATTTCCATTTTTTTAGTGCGAACAAGCTCAATAATATTGACTAATGCAGTGAACTTGCCAGATGCCTTACTGAGGCGATTAGGAATGTCTTTCAGTAGTAAGTTCGGAGGTAGGTAGTGGTCGACCAACAAGTAGGGGTGGGTTCCGACTAATTGAGAGTTTGTGTACAAAGCCTGAAGAGAGCTGGCTAAGACCTGGTTGTCTGCTGTATCAGCGTCTTTCTCGTAAAACTTAAGGATATCCGAGTAGTGAAGGGACACGACCTCGTCGTTTAGTTGGCGTTGAAACTCGGTCATGGACACTGGTAGACAGTAATCTAGACCCGTGTTTGGGGTCGGGGCATAGGCCCCAGTGGTGAAAAAGTCCATGGGCTGCGCTAACGGCGGCTGCTCCGGAGGCCCATCAAGAATACGCCCAAGGTCCATCGGGAAAAATCTATAACAGTGTTTCCAACACAAGGCCGCGTGGGTAGAATCGACGTGGACTGGGAAATGGCGGGCGTTGGTAAAAGGAAGGACAAGACCAAAAAGAGAAGAGAAAAAGAAAAAAAAGAAACACATTAATAAATAGGAAAAAAAAATAAATAAAAAAAAATAAAATAAGCCCTACACGAAATATGGCTGGCACGTACTTTAAACTTCAAAAAATCCACGACCCTTCAAACCCAACCAAACAAAGTGGTTTAATGGCGAGATGAGCGAAGAGGAAAACAAAACAATATCAGCGGGTAAGATAATTAGATTGGTACAGTGGTCAGGCTGATGGCTAACAGAGGGACTAGATGAGGTTGCTCTCTATGACCGTCAAATCAGACTATGGGGCATGGAAGCCCAGACAAGGATGCGCAATTCAAAGGTTCTGGTGGTGAATGCTGGCGCGCTGGCAAATGAGATTATCAAGAATATTGTCTTAGCGGGAATCGGTTCTTTGACCATTCTGGATAGCAATTCCGTCGCTGAGAACGATCTGGGCGCCCAATTTTTCTTGGAGAAGTCCGATGTTGGAAAAATGGTATGTTATTAATATAAAACCGCGGAAGCCAGGATCCTAATGAGGGACTAGAGAGCAGAGGCGGCGTTACCAAGGATACAGGAGCTGAATCATCGCGTGGAGATTTCAGTTGACACAAGCTTGCTTAGTGAGAAAACGGAGGATTGGATTGCACAGTTTGATGTGGTTGTGGCTACTGAGCTGACATACTCTGAGCTGGTGAGTACTGTCATTTTTGTGAAAAGTCTTTTTTGCTAATGTCTCAGGAATTTGTCAATTCTTCAACCCGCAGTCAAAATAAGGCCTTTTACGCTTGCGGCCTATCAGGTCTTTATGGGTACGCCTTTGCTGACCTTGTCAAGCACAGCTTTGCAATGTAAGTTTAACCGTGATGAAATGGCGTTTTCTAACAATGGCTAGTGAACAAGAGCAGTCGAATATCCAGTACAAGGTTGGCCCAGAAAATGCGACGAGAACCATCGAATCTGTGACCTCCCGCAAAGAAGGCAGCGGCTACATTGACACAGTGATCAAATCTGAAACTTACAAGCCAATTGGTGAAGCTCTGAAATCCACATCCTGCACATCCAATAGCACACGCAAACTGACAGCTCGCCGGGCACTGAAGGTCAGCCCACTACTGCCTGCGCTTCTCGCTGTATGGTCACTACAGAATGATGGAATCGAGCTTGAGACGGTAAATGTGCAAGAAAAGGCAGAGGAATTTGCAAGACAACTTGGACTGCCAGCTGGTATCATAGACAAAGATACAGTCTCTTCGTTTGCAGCACAGTTTGGCGTAGAGGTCTCGCCGGTCGCAGCCGTGCTTGGTGGAATCATTGGCCAGGAAGTGCTCAACTACATTTCCAAGAAGCAGCAGCCTCTCCAAAACCTTCTCATTTTTAATGGTGATACAACTACGGGGCCCATCTACTGTATGTAATATAACTCTCATGTAGGCCTACTCAGAATTATATTCTTTCTTCCTCATGTACATTCAAGCTATGAAGTTCCAGCTACTGCCAGTTTCTGCAGGTGGCTCATGAATGTTTGCAAACTGACATCGTCGGTCAACACAACCGCAGAACCGGCTGCAGCACCATACCCACCAGAAGTTTGATGTGTGTTTGACGGATTGAGCTTGGACAGCAAGAACCGAGCCTGAGATCCGCCTGCATCGGTATCAATAAAACGAGGAAGAGGGAAGCGATCTACGAGGAGCTCAGAGGCTTCTGTACGAGGAGCCTGCAGCAAGTCTCTAAAGTTTTCGTGGTTCTCTTGGTCTTGGTATCCAGCGCGACGCCATTGTGCGATGGTCTCGCCATGGAAAATGAGAATATGGAAAAAGGTATCTAAAAGCAAGATCACATCAGGCTTGACAGATACTGAGTCGAGCAGCACGGGTTCCGGGGTTTGATTAAACGTAAAGGATATCAGGGTCGGCTGGATCATGATCAGCGAATTAGTAAGATCTTCCCTGTTCAGGCAATGGCGGTAGAATGCAGTCTCATCTGGGGAATTATTGAACACCTGCAAGAACTGAGATCTTCTCAAATGAAACATAAACTGGGGGTACAAACTAAAGTTCTGAGACAATCGGAATGAGGAAGGGTCATCTTTTCTGTAATCAGCAAACTTTTGACAGATACGAATCAACATGCGATCTGTCCAGCGCAAGATATCAGCTCCATCCTCGACCTCGGCCTTGTGGACAGCAATTCGAGCCATAAGAATTGTAGCAGCTTCCTGATCAAAGGAAGCTGCAATACTTGGATTACCACCTTGGACTAGACCTCGTGCTAAAGTAGTGACTCTTAGTCTGTAAGTACCACTGGAGTGCTGATAATGCGTTAGGTATTGAATCAAGGCCTTTTGGTTGCTGGGCTGAATCTGCCCGTTACCTTGCATTCCAATTTCAAAGAAAGTCGAATAAGTATGAGATGGTGTTACCGAACACATTTTCCACGAAAACGTATTGCCTGTACCAATTTCTGTATCGGCAACATGAGGGGCCTTCTTGTTCAAAGAAATAGCATGCCCAATGAGACCAGAAATTTTGAGCTCTTTAGTGGTAAGAACATCCATTGTCGCGTTGAATCCCATTTGCAAGTATCCATTTGCGTCCTTATTAAAAATTCGCTGAATGGACTGTTTAAAAATCGAGGTTGTAAAGGCATCGGCCAGAATCATGACTCCACCTGTGAAATTGCTGAGCGATTTCATTTCCTGCATACCAATCTGATCATAACACCCAGCAAAAATATCAATTGCATGGCCGCTGGCTGCAGCACGTTTTGCGAGGGAATCGTAAAACTTGACAGCCTTTTTGTAGTGTCTGGCATTTTCTCGTTCAATATCGTGATGTGATCTTATGGCCTCTCTCAGTTCAGGCCCAACAACCATACCAGGACCGTCGGTAGACGGCCCACCTCCGAAAAACATGATACGAGCACCAGTATGAGGAAAAGACTGTTCGAGCAAACTCACAGCAATACTAATGGCACCTCCACTGCATCTGAGTGGGCGGCGGTCCGATGCCACAGGCCACGGATCTTTTTTTAATTCCTCCAGAACATTGGTGAGCTGGAACTCGCAATTCTGTACAGGCAGCAAAAACCGAGAAACCGCAGGCATTGCAGAAGGCAGAGTGACTCCTTGCGGACGTGGACTAATACCGAGCATTTCTTGAACCCGCTTGGACGAGTACTCCTTGCTGCCGTGGAACACGTATGTCTTGTAACAGTCGGTATAGCCCAGTTCATGAACTTGGGTCATGGCTCCAAACGTAATAAGACCCACAAGTGCATTAGGAGGAAGCAAACTTAGACAAACAACAAGCGAATCTTTCAGGGCCTGTAAATTCTCATCATCCTGGCAAGTGTCGACGACAAACAAAAAGATTGGGGGCGTTTGAACCGGTCTTGCCAAAATGTACTCGATAGTGGTGCTGGTTGGAAGTAGCTCATGGGGAAGGGCGCTCTGAGAAATATCCTTGTAATGGGGAGGCAGAGGATTTCTGCTCAAGCAGAAAGGGCATATCCAGATCCTGGCTCGCACGTCGAGTTGGCAGTAGGGATTGAGCACTGCGCGGCAGGGTGCCCGACAAGCTACAGGATCATACTGTAGTACGCTGAGATCGGGTTTGTCTCGAAGCGGACTATAAAGGGACGAGATGGGAACTACAATTCGAGATGTCTCAATTCTTGTGTTTGGAAAACAATTCCAAGAAAACCGGATTCCGTCAATCTCTTCTGCAGCTTCAAAGTCCTGGAGAAGGCAGTGTTTGTTAGTTTGAAAAGCGTTTTTGAGCAGAAGTGTGCATGTACAAGAATCGGTTGTGGACCTACCATTTCAACTGCCTGCATAAGTATTTTGATGGGCGACAAATCCAAACCAGTTTCCCAGTTTGCAGAGTTAAGAAAGCTGAGAGAGGTCTGAAATCAAAGAGTCCAAGTTGATGATGATGAAAAACGAGGTAAGAGAGAAGGGCACAAATTGCCAATTGACCACACCTCAATGCCTCTGATATTTGTTAATGAAAACTTGAAATTGAATAGATTTATGGCCACATCACCAAATGATCATGTGACTGATACTAGTTACCGCCAGGAATTATGACGTTGGCATTTATATGCCAACCATATAAGCTCCAAGAGCTTTGCGGGTCGGTGAGACAACCAGTGGGGAAATCATCAGCCTTTTGGACCTCGATAATAATGACAACCGCAGCTCGTACGTTAACGTACTGTTTCACCTCACTGCACGTGGGCGCAGGCCAAGCCAGAAGATTTACATTATTATTTAGGTGCTGAGAAACCTTCCACAAGTCTGGGCTTTGTTAAAATATTGAGGCGACCAACTATACAACATCGTTATCTCTGCAAATCCCAGTATAAAAGGAATTGGACCAGCCAGTGCGATTCCTTTACAAACTCCAACTAAAATTGACGATTTGCGATCATGTCGAGGCAGCTTAATTTAAACGAAGAGGCTTACAATATCTGTAAGTAATCTCACTCCAAGCACGAACAATGCCAGCTAACATAGCTTCTAGTGAGAGCAAGCTGGATGCTCTTCTGGAACGGCGGGCAGGCCACCTTCATCAACCCAAACAAGTCTGAGGGCTCCTACGATCAAACTGGCAAGTACGCCGTTTGGCCATTGTCCGTGATTTGCCAGAGCATCGTGGATGGTTGTCGCATCTACCCTAATGAATTCAGACCCATGCTGAAGCCAGCGTTTGATGTGCTGGATAGGTACTATTGCCCCAAATTGCAGGCGTATACTGCAGCACAGTACTTTGAAGGTAACGACGATATTTACTTGGACGATAACGCGCAGGTTGCGTCAGCTCTACTGACAGCGTTTGAGGTCACTGGAGACCCCATGTACTTGGAAAAGGGCAGAAGAAATGTCCAATTCCTGATGACTGGCTTTGAAAGAACCGGCAATCCCGGTGGAGTTAGATGGCATATTAGCAAGAATGTGTTCAATACATGCACCACAGCTGAGTGTGGATTGGCGGCCTTGAGACTGGCCAAGTTTGTCAACCATGACCCCCGCCCATACATTGATTTCGCAGTAGCTTGCTGCCGCTGGATTTTTGACCGGCTCCAGGACCCCGAGGACAAATTGATTTGGGACGGGTTTGATCCGCGCCCGGACAATCCGAACGAGTACCAAGTCACGCAACACAAGTGGACCTACAACCAGGGCACCCCGCTTTCTCTCTGCTGCATGCTGTACTACTTTACGCGCGACGAGTGGTATAAGAACAAGGCCGAAGAGCTTGCCATGGCGGTGACCGACCGCAACACCGCTATTTTTGACCGCGACACGCCCAACATGGAGGCCCGGCACTACAGGGACTCGGTTTTCTTCTACCAGCTTCTTGCCGAGGGCTTTGCCGACTTTATGCTGTACCTTGGCGACAAGTCGCCCGAGCACGTTGTGAACCGCGTCAGGGAAGAGTCGTTGCACACCTTGAAGTACGTGCACAAGTACTTGAAGGACCCCGCGGACGGGCTTTATTTCCAGACGTTTGAGCTGTTTAGAATTAACGAGCACACGTACGAGGCGTTCAAGGCTCTGACTGGAGAGAACAAGCCTTATGAACCGGCGGCGACTGAGCGCGAGAACGTAGAGGTGAGCATAGCCGTGGAGCAGCGCCCGCTCACAAAGTCGCTGATTAGCTGTGCGTCGGCAGCCCGCATTTTTTTCCAAACTGCGCGCATCTGGCCTAATATTGAAATTGAATAACTTCTATACTTCGTTTATAAAGATTATCTGCTAGCTACTTTTTATCTTGAGACCATTCGATAGCCTTGTCGACCCAGATGCTGGTGGAAGTCAGGTTTAGGGCACCTGGTCCCATCTTGAAATGCTTCATTTTTCAGCCTGTTTTCTTCCAAACTCACACACCTGTGTGGCTTCCACCTCTTGTTCAAAGCTCCAAGTTTCAGTGTTTTGTTTCACATTTCTTACAATTGAAACCATGTCAGCAGCCGTTAAGCATGAAGATTTAGCACAGAGCGCAATCGCCGCAGCGCCACGTGCGGGCGACGAGCAGCTGCCGGATGCTCTGGGCGACGCTGACTTTGAAATCGACCTCGAAGAAGACGCAGCCGAGATGTCAGCGGCCCCCATCAGCCTGGATGTCGATGTGGCGCTGCCTGACAATAAACAGCAGCAGCAGCAGAATGATGACGACGACGATAATAACAATGAAATGGAGATTGAGCAGGACCAACCTATTGTATGCCATCCGATGCGCGCTTGATTAGCCGGCCAGTTACTTCTATTGATTGAACCTTGTTTTTTTAACATGCATGATTGTAGGATGAGAATGTCAGGCTTACGGCGATTCACCTGCTAGGTGTGGACGACATGAGCACCGACCAGGTGCGCCAGTTTGTGCGGGCCTGTTCTGGCAGCGGCCGATTCAAAGTTGAATGGATCAACGACACCTCCTGTATGTTTATGTTCACTTTCTACTGTCTGACGCAGCTCGATTTAGGCTGGCAAGCAAAATTTATGATTCAAGGGTGGATAAGGCTAATTGTGGATCAAACTATAGTAAACCTCGACTTTTTCAACGAAAATGAGGCTCAAAAGGCGCTAGACAAGCTTACAGCAGAGTCTCTGGCGGGCTCGTATAGGTCATTGACCGAACTCAGACCGACGAAATCGGTCAATGGTGTGCAATTAAGCGTCCGAATTGCGTTCAAAACCGATGCCAAAGAGGTATGCTCTGCGAAAATTACCATCTGTGTCTGTGGTTAAGGCTAATAATGTGTGAATAGAAAGGATCGAGAGGCAAGAGCAGGTACTACCTCATCCATGGCGAGCCTACCGCCGAAGACGATTTCGTAACGTACGTGCCAGTTCCTTTTATTTTGTGGTTCTTTTTTTTTTTTTTTTTGTGTGACAATTCCAATTCTAACAATTGAATCCACTTCAGGTTTGGCGACGACCTCCGCCCAATTCCAGAGGCCACCACTCCACCCGAATCCTGGGGTCGACTCACCGCCGACCCAGACCACGCTAAGGGCAGCAGGCAGCAGCCTTTCCGAGGCCACTCTCTCCTAAAACACGGCGACCCCGCTGTAGGCGCTGTCCACCCCATCATAGCTGACAGCGCAGCCGAGTTGACGCGAAAGGGAGGTAGGCCTGAAACGGCAAGCGATGACAATGAGGACGCAGACTTGTTCTCGCATAAACTAGACTCAGCGGCGCGAACTCAGCGTGCCATCGGGTTCAGCGCGGAAGCGGGTGACTTGTTTCCGGCGCTGGTGAGGCGTGACGAGAAAGATAACAGGGACCGAGACCGAGACCGGGATCGGAACCGGGACAGGGGCAGAGGCAGAGGCAGGGGCAGTGATAGAGATAGGAACAGGGACTGGGATAGAGATAGAAGCATGTCGCCGGAACGCATGAACTCCACAAGCAGCAGGGTCGGGCGCTGGAACCGCGACGGCGGCCCGCTTTCGGGTGGGCAGCGGAATGATTCGTACAACCACCCTGGCAGGCTTCGCGAGGACAGTCGGAAGACGACGACGGCCCCTCGGGGCCGCAACTGGCCTCGAACCAGCGACAGGGACAGGAACGGCGACCAGGACGCAGAGGGCGAGGACGGCGCCAAGTGGATCAAGGGCGACAAGCTAGAGGATATCCAGTTCAAGGAGCGGCTGGAAAGCGGGGCAGACGATCTTCGAAGCAGGTTTGATCCACGGCCGTCTGGTGAGCGCAAGCGGACCAGCAACCGGCGACGGGCCCAGGATCATTTCTAGCTTTAGCTGTTGAATACTTCGGGAACTTAAAATCTATTTGTATCCACTATATTACAAGTACATTAATGTATTAAAAGAAAAGGAGAAAAAGAGAAGGTCTTGGTTTACAGGAGCAATTCCAATGGGTTCTCAAGGACCTGCTTCAAAGCCTTGATCCACTCACCGCCCACGGCTCCGTCGACCACGCGGTGATCAAACGACGCAGTCACGCTCATGACGTCCTCAAAGGCAATGCCGGCCTCGGACTCGGGGTCCTCAATGGCGCGGCGCTCGGTCGTGCCCACCGCCAGAATAGCGGACTGAGGAGGATTGATAATGGCCGTGAACGAGGAGACAGCAGAGTTCATGCCCAGATTAGAGATGGTGACAGTACCGCCCTGGTACTCCTCAGGCATGAGCTTGCCTTCACGGGCACGCTTGCCGAGCGCCTTGATTTCGTTCGAGATGGTGGCAAGACCCTTCTTGTTGACAGCCTTGACAACTGGCGTGATGAGGCCAGTAGGAGTGGCCACAGCAACAGACACATCGACGTCAGAGTACTGGCGCATGACGCCCTCAGCCTCAAGCCACGAAGTGTTGACGTAGGGGACCTTGGTGTTTGCAATGCCAATGGCCTTGATGAGAATATCGTTGACAGAGAGCTTGTAAGAGCCGTCAGAAGAAGCGTTCAAAGAAGCACGCAGCTTGAGAAGCTTGGAAACAGACACTGTAGAGGAAATGACGTAGTGAGGAGCAGTGCTCTTGGAGGCCTGGAGACGGCTGGCAATGGTCTTGCGCATCTGAGAAATGGGAATGTCCTCGTAAGCGGCAGAGACGGCACCGGCTGCAGCGGGAGCAGGAGCAGCAGCAGCAGGAGCGGCAACCTTGGGAGGCTGGTAGTTCTCGACATCCCGCTTAATGATTCTGCCGTCGGGGCCAGTGCCCTTGATGTCCTTGAGAGGAATGCCTTGCTCAAGGGCAATCAGCTTGGCAATGGGAGAGGCCTTGATTCTGGTATCGGTGGAATCAGACTTGGCGGGGGCGGCAGGAGTGGGGGCGGCGGGGGCAGGAGCAGCCTTGGTATCTTGCTTAGGAGCAGCCTCCTCCTTAGGAGGGGCAGGGGCAGCGGGAGCAGCAGCGGCGGGGGCACCAGCGTCCTCTACAGTAAAGTCAGCAAAAGCAGCAACATCGCCTTCCTCCTCGACGTAGACACCAATGGGCTTTCCAACAGGAATGTCCTTTGCACCGGCTTCAATGAGAATCTTGGCCAAGAAACCCTCTTCTTGGAACTCAAAGTCCATCTGCGCCTTGTCAGTCTCGATCTCAACAAGGACATCACCGGGAGCGAGTGAGTCACCAATGGCCTTTTGCCAGGCACCAACGTTTCCCTGAGTCATGGTGGGAGAGAGGGCAGGCATGCCAATAATGGAGTGTGAGGGGTATGCTAGAGATAAGACCGGTTAGCGGAAGTAAAAGACTGACGGGTACATGCAGACATACACTTTGAGGCATATAGACGGATCAAACTAGGTGCAATTCTTAGGCTGCGGCTACACCAAAAGTTAGCAACAGGATGCGTGGAAAAAAAAAATTTCCATAATGTTGGAGGGGCACACTAATACCCACCAACAAAAAAAAAAACAAAAAACGCAGGACTGCAAAAGAGGGGCAGGCCAACCAAAGAAGAAGAAGGAAAAAAAAAAAGTCCAATCAGAGAAACGCACAGACAGGAAAAAAACTCCAGCTAGATAATGACAAGGGCAGGCAGTAGGTTCATTTTTGAGTTTTTTTTTTTCTTCTTGTTTTCCAAGATGAGCACTGGTGCAACGCCCGAGTAAGAAGTGTGGAGTCTCCAGATGGGTTTACTTTTCATTGGGCCGACCATTGAAACATGGAACTTTAAAGTAAAAGAAAAATGGCTGGTAGGGAAAAAAAAAGAAGGAACGGAAAAGACAGAAGGAAAGAACGGGAAACAATGATTCAAGGGCACAGTGACAAGAGTCGTGTAATGGCAGAAAAAGTTTGAAAAAAAAGACAAAATTTTTTTTTTTTTGGTTGTCTACTTACGAAGGCACGGCCTGTCTGATGAAAGAGCGGGCAAGAATGGCGACTGGAGACATTGTTTTATAATGAGAATGTTATTGTGGTTGGTGTTGTTTTTGATATGTTGGTTGTGAGGGGGATTGGTTGGTTGATTGGAGAAGGCAAAGAAACAGCAAACCTTAGACAACTTTAAGCACCAAAGACGCGAGCAGGTGAATGAATTCAAGCAGACGAGAAGACGAAGTGGAGATG